>JAYKTE010635932.1:0-17961 GCA_036873565.1 Xipholeptos notoides | reverse complement strand
TAACCGTGACCTTGGATAGGAATTATGAGTCTTGAAACCGCCTCCTTCAGCAATCACTGCCATCCGTAGTTGTTGTCCATCTCACTACGTTTTTGACCAAGTAACCCTCTGGTCGGCTTGGGTAGGAATCGAAACCGCTATCTTCTAATTCAAGATGAGGACAACAGTCCGCTAATAAAGAGTTTCCTAAATGAGGATAAAAGTTCAAAAACTCAAAACACTAATTATTAAACCTCATCTAAAACATTCTCAACCAATATCATCTGAAAAAGATTGGAGGGTACGTCAAATGAATGTTTGTGAAGATAATATAGAGGAGAATAACAGTCTTAAACCCCAAAACAAATTATCAAGCCTCATTTCAAAAGATTTGAAAAAAGAACGTTGATGAATAAATATTTCTTTTCTTCTTTTTAGATTTGTAAATAAAATCTTAGTATTAATTTCTTGCAGACTTTTTCCTCATCTTCATAGTTGTAGTTTCACCACATTTCAGCCAACTCGTCCTTCTGGCCTTCTTTGGGTGATTAATCGCAATACTGGATAGGATTACTGAGTCTTGTTACCTTATCCCCCAGTAATTACTGCCTTCCACAATACTTAAATTATGAAGCTTCATCTCAAAGGATTTCCAAAAAAAAAACAAACATTACAATTAGAAATAAAATGTTTGGTAATATAAATGAGAAAAGAAAAACACATGAAACTGCAACTGCAATATTTAATATTTTAACAATCAGTGGAAAATTGAGGTGGAAAATGGTTAATATTTATACAATTCAAAACAACAGAAGAAGAAAAAGAAATTAAAATTAAAGAGTAAGCTTTTCATGTAAAATAACCTAATATGCATATGAATAACAAAACATTTGAATCTTTTGGGAAAAAAATAATTACGATGGAAAGAAATTATAACACAATAAAGAGCGTAACTTTTCTTCGACAAAAAACAACAAATTTTTTTTTAAATTTGGGGTTGGAGGGGGATTTTCATTAACAGTTTTTGAAAAAAAAATTGAAATTAAAAAAAATTGTTTTTTGGCGGAGGATATTACAGTAAAATCAAACAAAAAAATCTAAAAACAAAAATGATTTTCAAAATTTTTCCATACAAAAATGTTGAGATTTTCAAAAAAAAATTTCTAACTTCTTGTTTTTTTTTTCCCCCTAAAATGAATGAATGCATAAATCAAAATTTAAATCAGAATAAAATGCATCAAGCGATGTAGAGTAAAAAAAGATTTCTAAAGAGATAAGATAGAACATTTATTTTTCAAGGAAAAAACTATTTCGTATTACCCTAGCAGAGTTGGTCTATAAGTATCAAAATCAAAACAGATGGAAAGAATAACAAATGAAAATTTGTTGGGATATATGTGATGACTTCGTTTAAATTATTTATTATGTGTTTAGTAAATACATGGCAAGAAACATTAAGAGATGGTTAAGTAGCAAAGATGACATAAATAGACTATTTTAGAATTTCACCCATTAAAAAATCAGAGATATGCTGATTAAATATTTTGATCATTTCACTTTGATACACTGCTCTTCTAAACCCTATTGATTTGTCCCGAATTTAACCCTGTTGCTATAATCTAAACTTAAACCTATTGTTTAAAAGTACTAATCGGACTATTCTCCTCATCCATAATATTCTTTCTTGAGAATAGTCCGATTAGTACTTTTAGAATTCATCATACCTCATCTCAAGGATTTCAAAAAATAATTTAAACCAATTGATTTAGCCTAAACTTAACCTGATTGATTTGGCCATGAAGAGTTAACCCATTGATTAATTCCTAATTTAACCCTGCTGATTTAGTCTAAACTTAACCCTTATGATTTCATCAAGAGTTAACCCTATTGATTTAGCCTAGATTTAATTCTATTAAATTAGCCTAAACTTAAGAAGCCTATTGATTTTATTTAAACCCAACCTTATTCATTTAGTTTAAAACTTTACCCTGTTGATTTGGTTGGTCTTAGCAGCTTAGAAAATAGAGTGTACCTAAATAGATACTATTATCGGTGAATTTATCAAGTTTTATTTTTGGCAACTTCCCTAGCTTGGGTGTTATTTGCAAACACTACCTTTTCTATAGATGAAAAATGATTGGTGTCTTAAGTAGACCAAGTTGTTAAGGGAGTGAACATTGTTGTATTTTTTTGTTTTTTAGCAGTAAATGAGTTAAGAATTTGATCATTCAAACACATCCACAATTTTATAAACATGTCACTAATTTTTTTAATAATCACATCATCGAATCCCAAAAGATTAAAGTGAATTGTCATTGCTTGTTGGCAATACAAGATAGTTTTCTTTAGAAAAACAAAAACAAAAAAAAACAAAAAAAAACAAAACATCACAATGAATGAATGTGATTTTTTTATCTCCTGTTTTCCACTTTATATTGATTTCAACTACAGTTCACCCATGCAGTGGACATTTCAAAAGTAAACCCCTTTTCTTCAAGATAGACATTTTTTATGCTTGTTATATTCAAGAGTGCAGAAAAAATAAAAAAAAACAAAAGGATTCTTTCTGGGACTCCATTTTTACAAAACATTGAAATAGAAATAAAATTAACATAGGGAAAAACAACATGAAAAAGGAAAATAACAATGTTTTTTTGTTTCTTTGCTTGTTTTTACTACATACACACCCTGACTTGAATAAATTTTGGATTCCAAGAGGCTCGGACCGCTAAATTTCTTGGATTTAAGAACTCAACACAACATTAAAGAGACACTAATCTGCAATTTAAGGTGATGCACTTCCTCTCAGATATTGACATGGGTATGTAAATATAAAACCAATGACTCCATGTTTATGTCCAAAGTAGAGGCTTGACAATCAAATGACCAAAAACACTACTATTATTCAGTGTGCAGATGGACCACATGGATCAATTTTTACAACTACAAAATTCAAATTATATAAGGGTTGTGGAATGGAAAATTATTTGAGTCAGGGAGTGTCTGTATATATAAAGCTAATATACAATCTTTTACTTATGGTTCTATTCTCCTGAATATTTAGAGGTATAATTTTGATTCAGGGAATTTTATATAAAAGAAGCAAAAGATAAGGTTTAATGGAATTGGTTGGACACCAATCCAACTAGATAACAATTGTTTTTTTTTGTTTATTTTTTTTTCAAATTCTCTATTGATATTCAAAAGCAAATATTTAAATTTAAATCTGGTTTTATAATAAAAATGGGATTTGTAATATTGTGTATTTTATTGTTATAATAACAAATCCACCAGCAAACATGGTAGTCACAAAAAAAGTGATGAAACATTTTTTTTTCTTTCTTGAAACTTGTTATAGGGTTCCAGCAGACAGTGTCAACATTTTAACAAGTGTATACAGATAATACAAGTACACAAATGTACGGACCAAGATAGGCATAAGATGTGAAAGACTTGCCCAAGGTCAAGATAGCTTTTGGTAGATTTAACACCTGAGCATACCATCTTTATTAAAACTGTTAATTAAAAAAAGAAAAAAAATCAAAACAGGGAAAGGGAAACCACTGGCATTTTTATTTGATGATGAGCAGCACTACATACCCTAATTTTATTTAGGGTATATGAAAAGGATTTAGTTATACAACAATAGAAGAAAAAAACCCAAAAAACTAACATGTTTGGCAGTAACTTTTTTGGGGGTAAATGTTTTTCTTACTTTTGTCATGATCATGTATACTGTATATATTGTTAGTAAATGTGGATTTTAGATGTAGTAACAGTTAAGATATTAGCACTTGGTACAAAGTCCAAAAAACATGCTTAGGGTGTTAGACATTCCAAATCTAAGATTCATGGTTAACAACTGTTTTTACCAAATATATAATAAAAACCATCCAAACAACTAGTTTTCACTGATTTGTTTTAAATATAAATGGACATGGGTTATATAAATATCTAAAAAAATGATTTTAAAAAATTCACTGTGAATAGAAGGCTAGTATGCATAAACTTAGCCCCCTAACCTCCATAATATAAAAAAATGTATCAATTGTCATTGAATTGATAAATTTAGAGGCTTATTACAATGCAATAAATTAACTAAGTAAAAAGTGTTTAAAAACTACATCTATGTAATATTTCAAAGTAAAACTTCTTCCCTGTTAAAGAAAAATAAAGAAGGAAACATGTTTTTTCAGTCGATGTAAAAGATGATCAATATTTCATTATAAGTAAATGTGTTTTTCTTTCTTTTACATTTCTTCCTTTTTGTGTGTATGGCTTATTTGCTCGTGTAAATCCATGTTCATCTATACAAGCACTAATTTCATCAGCAATAGACAGAATCAAAAATGTTTCATTTCTTCTTCTTTTTTTTTAGACAAAAAAGTTTTACTTAAATATATAAGATTGAATATGTTACCCTCTTCGAAGCTGGAAAGAATGGGTAAAAGTGATAATGAATAAGGAAAGTGCTCAATATGATTGTATAGACATATTTATTGGATCTAAAAGTAGTTGGTAAGGACATTCTACTCAATGGTTTTCTCCAGACAATCCATATGGTGATACCTAGGTAGAGAACTACTTTTAAATCCAATATATTTAAATAAATGTAATTAACCATAATAACTTTTATTTGTTTTATTCATTAGACCATTTGATTTTTTTTACTTTACACACAATACTCCAACCAAATTATGAAACCCTTTTATAGTTGTGTCTATAATCCAAATGTATTTATTATTCTATTCCTTTAAAAGATGAAGAAAAAAATGTTACTGGCCAATAATAAAATATAGATAGCCTAATCAAGAATAATCTGTTTTTGTTAAGTTTTATATAGTATCATTCAATGACATTATATAAAAAGAAAATGCCATTATCAACTGAAAACAGTTAGTTTTCCATCTCCTTGAATAACTGATAAAAAAGCTTTGGGGCATTTTCAAGTTTATTATAATAGTAAAAATAATAATAAGTCTAAAATATCAACAAATAGTTAAAATTGGATTGATCCCTCACTCAGTAGATTAATAGTTAATAATATAGTAGTAATAATAATAATAAAACGATGAAGGGAGAAAAACTGGAATTGGTTATTTATGAAGATAAAAAATGCAAAAAAACAGTTCTAAATTTGAATTTGATATCATTTTTGTAAAATTATTATGAGTTTGAAAAAATAAATTAAAAAATGACTGAGGAGTTAAGGCTAATTTATTTTGAATTTAATAACAATTGAAAAATTCATTAAAAATAATTTATAAATCAATATAAATCAAACTGTTTGCTATGACCATAATATGATGTATTTAAAAAATAAATTATAATGTTAGGGAGGTTTAATTGAAATGTTGGATGGGTGATCTATCTTGGAACTTTGTCTATGAAGAAAAGGCAGTTATTTGTTGATATTCTTTTATGTAATGTAATCTTTGTGAAACCATGTCTTAAACCAAATGACAAGTTGATATCACAGCTTACGCTCTTTTAGGAAAACGGATCTGTTTGAATAGTGATTGAAAAAGAGACAAAGAGAAGAAAAAAATAAAAAAACAACAGTTATTCTATTTACCAGGATTATGTATCAAAGTATTAAGTAAAATGATTTCACCACTGAAGAAGTTTAGAAGAGAGAAAAAAAATGATAGAAATAAATATAATTTTATGTCTTGTTGATAATTGAATGAAAAAATTTTTTTCTGATTTCTGAATGTATAAAATTAGAGAAAATGATTTCTGCTTCTATCTAATGTCTATGAAGTGAGGATAAAATTAATGCAAATATGATGCAGAGAGAAAAAACGTGGTTTTATAATGCTTAATATAAAAATGTATTTTAGTTATTTCATATTCAAAATGGAGTATTTTTAAATAAAATAAAAATTTGGCAATGCTCTACAAATGCTATCAGAATAAAAAACAATCTAGAATTGAGATATTCATTATTATTTATGAAATGCTTTTTTCTTTTTAAATTAAATAATATTAAAAGAGAATTTAATAAAAAATTATGATGAAAAACAAAATTATAAGTATTACAAGATAAAAAAATTTAACCTCTTTTTTTTGTTTTTTTTTTAATAATACAAATGTGTCTTTATTTTCAATGGACTGTGATAAAGGACAATAAATGAATGTTATGTTGGTTAGATTTTTAATGGCATATCAACCTTTTTGGTCATTTAATGCCGAGAACAATCATCTTTTTTTTAAATAAATGTCTTTCTTTTGTAAATGGATTATAAGAAGAACAGTAGTTACACTATTTAACCCATAGCTGGAGGGAATAAGGGGATTTATACTCTTCCCACAGGTATCAGTCTAAAAGCAAAACACAATGGACATGAGACTTTGAACTTGCATTTACAAATCCAAAAACCAAGCAATTGACCACTGTGCTACTAGGACTGCTCCAACCATCCCCAAATGCTGTGTTATTTGAAAATCAAAGTGACAGAATTAATAAAAGTATAAGAATCGATGCATATATAATTTTTACTTACTTTCATCGAAAATTATTTTTCTTAAAAGATTATTATAAAAACTTGGCTATTGGAACATAAGCAAAAAGCCTTTCTGAAGAATGAAAGTAAACAAGTCATTACAGAATATGTAGATTTTTAGACAAGATATAACTGATTAGAAATATATCAAAACAAATGATACGCCTAACAAAAATGGCATATATGCTTCTGAAGGGACTCATTAGTATTATATATCATTATTTTTTTTAAAATTTTAACAAGGTGACTTCTGTTAATGACTATGACATGAGGATCAAAGAGATTTTGATACAAAACATGACACTTATAATGTCAAAGAATAAGATAACAATTTTTAACAAACCTCACCTTTAGAACATTTTTATTATTTAAAAAAGTGGCATTACCAGCCAAAAATGTTCAGATTAAACTTAACCCACACATCCACATACACACGAAAGAAAAAATATATTCAGGAAGGTGGGAAATGGTTTGTTTTGTTTTCTTTAAAAAAAAACATGAACATTTGATTGCATTTTGACTTTTGTTTTTATACAAAAATGGTTCATGAATTTGTCAACTAAAAACAATGGATTCAAGAAGTGAATGCAAATTTTTCATCTAATTTTCGAACTGGCTGAATTAGGAAAACAGTTTTCAAAATGGCTGAATTAAGAGAACAGTTTTAAATATGAATTTATAAATAGATCAGAACTATGAAAGCAACACATATAAACATTCATATGTAATATTATCAGATAGCAGGGTCTACTATGATATGAATTGTAAATAGTGAAAATGTGATATTTTCTTAATGAGACTGAGACAAATAATAAAATTCTTAAAGATAATGTATTACAAAAAGATAAATTTCAACTTGAAGGGTTATTTCATAGTTTATCCTTTAACCTAAGATATAAAAAGGGTAATTATAAAATGAACAAGATTTCTTTGAAGGGATAAGATTCTATTTTTTTTAAATACTTGAAAAACAGGTAACAAAAAAACACCAGATATTTATAATTAAAAAATGAAAAGTGAACAAATGTTTATTTTGGTCCCTTTCTATTATGATGCTAAATACAGGATTACAGGAAAATGGAGTTGTTAGACAACTTTTTATGAATGTCAGATAGGAATTAGGCTGGATTTAATGGAAAGACAATTTCTTAAAAGTAGAAATAATAGATTATACAACAATTATACAATCACTTTATAAAGTAGAGATAATTGTAGTGTAAATAAACACAAGGTACAACCTACCAATCTGCCTATAAACATTGGAACCAAATATGACACAAAGATTCTTTAAAGCCTTGAGGGACAGAGGAGAGAAAAAAAAATTGAATGAGGCTCGCAAAGGGGACAATTTTTCAAGGCTGTGAAGATATATATTTAATCGAGCACCAAACCATGTTAGGCACAAGGCCAGTTTTATATGCTCATCATATTGCCCTTCACTGGATGAGTTACTCTCATTGAGTTGACGGATCTCATCTACCAGGGCTTTTGGAATCCGTGTCTTCCTTACATCTAGATGAGTTACTCTCTCAAGTTAACAAGCCTCATTTTCCTGAGGCAGCTGAAAGTAAATGAAACGATTTTGACTGGGATTTGAACTCATATAATATGATTCCAGAGTCCAAACTTTAACTACTGATCCACTTTGGCTGCTGAGAAGATATGTGAAAAAGATTTTAAATTTACCAGTATTAAGACTGATAATTTCAACTCAAACAAAAACCAACATCTAAGTGTTAACAAATTTTATCTCTAATTGCCTATGGCAATATTGATTTAATAGAAATAGTGGGAGTACAGTTAGTTTTAAAATCAGAAAAGCAATATTTATGTATGACCAATGACCAGAAGCAAAAAGTGTATTGAGTAGATGTTTTGTCAGTTTTAGTTTTTGAAATCTACATTTGTATGGTAACAGTGGATGATTCACCCTGATAAGTACATTACAAATATGAAACAGGGTCAGATGAGAGACTCAATGAAATATAGATGTTTCTTTTGTTTTACAGCTTATCAAACCTTTTAGGTCATTTAATGCGAAGAACAATAGAATTCTTTCGATTAAAGTTTTCGGAGTTGAAGGTAGTAGCTGAAAAGAACAGTTCTTTGAGGCACCTGGCTTTGCCTGGTTTCAGATATATAGTGCAAATTGAATGATTAGTTTGTTAGTGTAGTAAAAGACAAATCATTATAGAAATAGATTAAAAGATTTTCTTTCCCTTAAATTTTAAGACAATTGAAAGCTTTTCTCAGACTTTTTTACTATGCAGAATGTACCTTGTAGTTTTAAACACCTTGACATTCAAGTAAAAAAAATTTGTTTTAACTAAAGGAGAACAAAAATGATACTTTTATTCATAATGAATTTAAGGATATTTTGAAACCTGATCTTCTCTGTGTGAATGTTCATATGTACGAGTACATGTGAGAGAGAGAGAGAGAAAAGATAATTTTGTCTGGTTTTGTTTTTTTGGCAGCAAAAATTGTTTTGGTATTAAAAGAGGAAACAATAACAAATCACCTTACAGTAATTAGTATTAGATCAATAAAGAGTATAATTACATTACCATAAAAAATGGCACAATTTTTTGTTCAGAAATACTAGGCCTTATACACTTTCATTTGAAGAAACTGATACTAGCAGCAAAATTACATTAGAATGTAATACAGTGGATTTTGCTTAATCAACCCATGTTGAGTTCTATGATTTCTATCATCGTAATCAGCTGGTGGTATAAACCAAAACTAACAACTATAGAGGAGTCTGTGTCCTTACTTCAGAATCTGCTGTTTAAGGATTCAGAGAAATAGAAATGGTGCTAACGCCACATACCAACAGGAAAATGGATATTTCTGAAAATTAGCAAATTTAAAGATAGATTTTCCCACATTAGTAGTATATCATTTAATATAAGTTAGAGTAACACAAATTATTATATCATTATGAATGCTTTATGGCATAACAGGAAGCTAAAATGATGATAGCATATTGGTGTGTACAAGGGAAAGGTATGTTGCATTGAACAAAGTTGTATTGTGTTTGATACATATAGCCTTTGATTTTATTCTATCATTAGTTGCAATGATCAATTTAACTGGTGGTCTCATTACATGAAATCTACTGTATTACTGAAAAATAGTGTCAGACAAATATGAAAGGCAATGGTAATGCCATGCTAAATTGCAATAAGTTTGTTCTTTCATCAGATATAGATATTTATGTATGTGTAGGTACATTTATTAAAACCATTTGATTTTCTATGGAACATGTATTTCAATACATCATCTTGTTACTACATTATAAATAATTTCTTGAACTGAGAAAATAGTTTACAATAAAAAAATCAGATAAATTGTTTGGAGGAAATAGAAGGTCTATGTTATGATATTTGAAGTAATAGATAAGAATTACAATTTGCCTTTAAACAAAATCTGAATTTTAGTAAGCTTAGATGTTTTAGTATAAATGGAAAAAAAGATTTTAAAGATTCATTGTTTTTATACAAACAAAGAAATAATAAGATTTATTAAAGCTTTGTAAACAATTGTGGAGCAATTTGAAGAAAGTTAGAAAATATGAAGATAATATCAAGAAAAGCTAATGTAACTTGAACTAAAGAATAAAAGAGCTATGATGGGATTTTTTGTGCAAAATGAATTCATTAATGGCAATTAATAAAGATCAAATAATTTGTTTGGTATAAAAAGGTTTTATATAAACAATAATTAACTGTATACAATCTATTACACTACAGGGTTTTGGCAATTTATGAATGAATTATCATTTCAAAGAATATTTGGAACATTAAATATTTTATTAAACATCATGGAGAATTGATTCTTATTATGAAAATGATGTTCACAAATAAAATATGCTTGTTTGTTTTACGGTTTATCAACCTTTTTAGGTTATTTAATGCTGAGAACAATAATTTTTTGATAAAAGTTCTTTTTGTCCACATTAAGCTTTTTGAATAAAACACTATTTAATCCATAGCTGGAGGGAATGTGGAGATTGATACCTTTCCCAAGGGTATCAGTCCAATTATGAATGCAAATGGAACAACTAAGGTTTGAACTCTGATTGCCTACCCACTATCCCAAGTGGACTTCCTCAAATAAATTATGCTATTCTGAATTAATTATAAAATCAAAAAATGATTTGCTTGTCTCAATTTGTTAGAATTTTTATTGGTATTATAATTATTCAAACATTTCTTCTTATTTTTATTGTTGTAGTCAGAACGTTTTGGCCAACATATCTGACAACCTTTTTTTAAGAAACCTTCATGTTGAACTCTGGAACCTTTTCAGAACTGTGAACCAAACTCTTCATTCAATCCACAGAGGTACACTGTCCACATTCCATAAGTGTTAACTTTGAACTACATCAATCTATTTTAGGTATTCTTAGTCATTTGTCCCTGCAGTGAATATTGAACCTGTATTTTTAGGAGAACACCACTTAGAGCTTATATAAAATGACACCAAGAACCACTACACTTACACAATGGGAACAGTTCTACCCCTGTGAATTAAATAAAGGATCTGATTTGCAGTTTTAAAAAGGTGCCAGAGTTTGACTGTCATGTAATACTTGAAAAAGTCCAAACATTATCAAATAAAAAAAAGATGAAAGTAAAAGCCAAAATAATTTGAATAATGATAATCATAAAATTACTCATTTAAATATGCATTTTATGATCATCCAATAACCAAATTTAAGTTTAGTAAGTTGTTAAAATGGGTTTGAACTTAAATCCTATCATACAAATGAATTAGAGATGATTTCATAACTCTAGAATGAAACCTATTTGCAAGTTTTACGTCAGTCACATTCAATGAAGGATGTTTGGGGGAATTTGCTGCCATGTCAAACATCTAAGAACCAAAGAAAACATCCAAAATTAATTTGGTAAAAACTCAGAAGAGTAGATTCTCGGTTAATAAAAGGTAATGAATTCTGTCCATTGTTTTTGCTGCCTAATTACATTTCATGTAATCATATATTTATTAATCAGGACAAGGGTAAAGTGGGAGAAAGTAGAAGTGGGAGAGGGTTATATTTTTGCACTCTTTTAAGCTGCAAAGACTTTGAAAATTAATATTTAAAATAGTTGGATTCAACTACTGACAACAATGGGATATATACAGCTCACTGGCAAAGCAGGATTCATTATTACTAATTAAAATAAAATAAATAAATGCTGACTATAAAACCATATTTATATATGCTTGTGAAATAATATATAACAAATTGGTTTGTGTGTGTGTGTATATATATATCTATATATATCTATATATAGAGAGAGAGAGAGAGAGAGAGAGAGAGAATTGTGAAAAGGTTAACACAATAAATGGAAATATTAAAAATGCTAACATTTGAACATTTTATGCATAAAAAAACTGAAAACATTTGTTCTTAAGGTGCACCGATATGGGAAAATCTTATTGCTAGAACTTAGTTTCAAAATAAATGTTAAAAATCCAGAAAATTAGAATAATTTTCCTAGTGTGCGCTGTCATTATTTCTGAATAAAACCCCAAAATCTACTAATTAACTTTTTTCATTAGTGAAAAAATTTAAATTCTTTATATTCATTTAATGTGTCTTTACAAAGCAACATATTTTTCATGAGATTTCCATTCTTTTTGGACTATTTTGTACATTAAAAAGGGGCCAAAAGGACGGGACTGATTTGGAGGTTGATTTCTTGTAAACAGTTAAAATAGGCTTCATCTTTCAAGACAGAGAATTATTCTCAAGTTCAAATTTGAAGTGTTTTTTTAGAAATAATTTTTTCTTCATGCAGCTGAGAAAGATAAAAGCCAGTCATTACAATTGATAAGATGAGCTGAACAACTTAGCTATCAATGAAGATCAAAATTTTGTAGTTACAGAATCCCCAAATGCATATCACCTTGGACATTCATCCTGTACTCATTGACTTTATTGCCATCTAATATAACTACACCAACTACACGCATAGGTTTATTAGCTTGAGTGTGATGACATTTATTATTTTTTTATCACTAACAAATCTTTGTCTAAAAACAAATTGGTTCAGATAACTCTTAAAAAGCAAAAAACCCAGTATTAACTATCCTAAAAGGAATGTTATATATCAATAATCAAAGAAAACAATATACAGTTTCTTTTAATGTTATAAGAATCCATCTATTTATAGAAATATTATCAGTTTTTGCCTAATGTTGTCAGAGTTAACTAGTGTTTGGTAAACCTACCTAAATGCATATTGAATGTCACTAAGTTCATTTGTAACAAAAACAATGGTTTGACAATGAATGTTTAAGTTTTTTTAAATACTACTATACAATATGATTTTCTGATATAGATTAACTATTGAGACAATACTTTTGGTATTATATTGTATATATTTATCTCCAGTTGGAATATTCTACTTATAGCAAAGGGTCCCTAGGTATCAGCAAAGGTAATGATAGAATGTTGTTTTATGCATTATATAAATAATCTATTTTCACATTATTTGTTGGTCCGATAAATTGAATTCCTATTATGAAATTTATTATGAACTGGATTTAATACCTATATTAGATTACTGAAGTACAGTAATATCTTTTACCTGAAATAATTACACACTACAAAATGATATTTGCAATTTCAACTATTTTTCTTATTTCAAATCAATTTCAAACTTTCACTCTTTGCTACTTTTAAAAAACTGGCTCAAATGTAACAATTATATAAAAGTTTATACATATAGGAAACTCTCAATTTAAATGAATAATGATATGTGCTAAAAATAGTGAAATATTTTAAGTAGCCATTGCTACTGTTGTTCACTTACCAAATGATTAAAAACATTACCAATATTTAAAGCCAACAAAATTATTTTAACCATGAACATAGCAACAATATATCTTGAAGACAAATTTTTCTTTTTTTTTCTCTTTCCATTGAACTACTTTTTCTAAAGTAAAAAGAAAAACATAGATTGGTCACAAGATTGATATTCACATGTTTAACATGAATTTGCTTGGTTTTAAATATAAATATGAATAAAATCAATTCTGCTTTTAATAAATTGGTGAGTGAACAATATTAGCAACAGCTATTAGGAATATTTAACTATTTGATAAAGACTGTTGTGTGTTTATTCATTATTGTCATTGCACAATAAATATATATATATATATTGTGCCATGCTCTGAAGATTGTGAAAATATATAACCTGCATTGGCACTCAAACCCCAGACCATCAGATTGCCTTCAATATTCTTATCTTAAAATTATTATGCTCTACTGAGACATTGTGCTGTACAATTTTTTTTTCTGCTCTTAACCATTAAAACCCAAGTATACAAACTAGAATTTCGATAATTCAGTAGAATAATTATTTGAAATAGTTTGTTTTGTTAATCAATGTATAAAACTTAGTTTATAAATTATATGAAAAAAAATTTTAGAATACAATATTTAAAAGCTAAAATCTATTGAATTATTTCTAAAACCTAATATTTTTTTAATAGGCATACACACTAGATTAAATTAGTCTGTTTTGTTAATTAATGTATAAAGTTTAGTTTGAAATGAATTATACGTGAAAAAAAAAAGCAATAAAGGTAAAATTTATTATATTATTTTTAACACAAAATAATTATCAAAGAACTTGTAAGACCCACATTAAAATCCAACACAATTTCTTAAATCTAAAACATTTGCCTATTATTGTAAGATTCGAATGTCTAGAAAATTTTCTTGTTGAATCATTGTCATTAAAAACATGGTTTAGTTTTATTTGTATTTTTTTTACTTAATTCTTCTTTTTTTATTTGAATTTTTTTTCATTTGCTTCAACAAGACACAAGACAGTTATAAAAACTACCCCCCCAAAAAAACAACTTATTTTTGTTTAAAGGTTTATTGAACTTGAAATTATTCTTGGCATTAAATAACCATAAGGTCATTTAATGGCGAGAACAATTTTATTCTACTAAATATCTTCTTTTTTTGTTTGATGTAGAGTAGTTGCACTATTTAACTCATAGCTGGGAAATGGAAGGAAATTCATAAATTTTCCAAGGGTATTAACCCTTGTATGAGCATTAATAAACTGATTGGTATTTGAACAGGTTGACTACAATTCCGAATATTAAGTTAAGCCACCATCTATTAAATTTACAGCTAACAAAAACAAAATAAAAAGTATTTAATTAGTTATATGATATCTAACTTAAAATTATAATAAAATAATTAGTATTTGATGCCAACAAAATTAGCACAAAATTAACAATAGATTTTTATTTTTATTCAAAGTTGATAAAGAAAACACATTAAAAGGTATTAAATATTTGTTTTAAAGAAACGTATTAAGAATGTGGATGCATGTATTTTTTGGTCTTCCTAACAGTAAACTCTGTCAGTTAGTGTTGAATGAAAAAAAATATTTTAAAAATGCTTATGATAAACAAATAGTGTTTGGTTTATAGCTTATCAATCTTAATATTCATTAATAGCCAAGAACGATCATTTCTTAAAAATTGTAATCCAGTTGTTAGAATGCTAGTTGAACTATCTAGGCCCCAGCATCTGTAATTGATGGGCATCTTTCTATCACACAAATGAAGATTCAGAAGTTGTCAATTGAATTCAAATTTTCCTAATTAACTTTAACTCCTTATCTAATAATTAGTATAAAGTATTTTATAAGCATTGCAAAAAGTACATTTATCAAATAAGTCAAGAATAAGAAAACATTTTTAAGATTGCTAGAATCAGTTTTACAAAATTAAATCAAAAAGAGAAGTTTTGTATGGCACGGAATAAGATATAAAAAAATTAAACCTAATTTCATACACCACCAGGAGAGAAAGATGGGGGAAGAAAAAGACTCAGATTTGCTACTTTTGGTATTTTGTGTTTTATTAAAAATAAAACCATTGAAAATTCAACTAAGTTGAAAATAAGGAAAGAAATAACTTATCCAATTTATGAAGAAAACCAACGAGGTGCTTCAAATTTTTGCACCATTTTCTTGATTTTTATTGTTATCTTCACAACATTTTTGGAGACATACCTTCAGGCCTTTTAAGGGAAATGAAATCAAACTTGAATAAAGTTGAATAAAGTGCTAAATTCAAAGTTTCTTGAAGGCTCCTGGTTATGACATGAAGGTTGCCACGTTCAATTGAAATTACCCGAAGGCCAAAAGATGCATCAAGATTCAAATATTGTGAATAGAGTGGATTCTTCTATTAAGAAAATATTTTTCAGGATTTGTTCCTATGCACATTTTATGCAATAAATAATTCATCCATATCTATTTCAAAATTACTCCTACAACTTTTTATGACATAAGGTTTTCAATCATTTAATGCCGAGAATAATAATTTTGGATAAACACTTTTCTATGTAAACATTGTTCCTTTGTATAACACTAGTTGCACTATTTAACCCACAGCTGGAGGGAAGAAAATAATTTACATAGGATTTTAGCCCAAATATGAAGAAAATCAAACCTATTGGATTTGAACTAGTATTTCAAAATTTGATCACTTATCCATTAATCCACGAGCACTACCCTCTAAAAACAGACTATTAAATTATTGAATTAAATGAACAGGGTTTTAAATTTCTATATTTTAAAAGAAAAAAAATTGATACATTCTTATTTTAATTTTAAACACGACAGTATTATTTTATAAGAAATGTTTCCCTTTAAACAAAAAGTTTATAACTTTCATGGCTGCCGATGCTTAAAAATGATAGAAATTTGATAAAATATCTTATTCAGTCGTATAAAACATAATTTCTTTTTTTTTTAATTGAAAACTCAAAGTAAATATCTCAAAATGTTTATGAGAGGCAATTAAAAAAGAAAGGTCTACTTTTCATGTATAGTCATTTATGATAAAATTTTATTATTTAAAGTGTGTACGGTGACCAAAAAAGAAAAATTCTTTTTAAAGGAGTTGCCATCCCAAAAGTGAACAATTAAGAGTCATATTGCACCTGGTGATAGGTATCACATTGCTGAATCAAAAACATTTTTTTTTAATGTATTGATTGGCAATTCCATTTCTTTTTTATTTTATGTTTAAATTAGCAATTCTTTTATATATGTATTTCTTTACATGCTAGGTGGAGAGTGGGTATGAATGAAAAACAATTAAAAAAAAAAGAAAGCAAACGTCTTTATGCACAAGAAATTGTAAGATAAAAAAAAATATAATGGGATGGACTGCCACTTTAAGAGGTCATTAAAAATTGACAGGGAATATAACTTTGAACCTTTTATTTCTTTTATCTTTTGAATATAATGGGAAAGAGTCGCAATGAAAATAGGTGTGCGTGTGTGGAAAGTAAACCCCATATTGTTGAGAAAAAGGGAAAAGTGATTTAAAAAAAAAAAAAAGATTTTTTTATATAAATGGATTTAGTTGAAACATTTATAACTGGTTTTAACATCACCTTTACCATCAATGCCATTCCTCACAAGATTCAAGAACAATATAGCCGGAAATCTCCGAATATACAAAACAAAAATAAATTTTACATTGAAAAAAAAAAAAAGAAAAATAAATTAAATTAAATTAAAATGAAAACCAAAAAACATCAAAATCACCCAAGTTAAAACTCTGATATATATATATGTAGCATTCAATATTGGGAATATTACAAGTATACAGATGGACTGACCATAGTTGGGCATGAGGTGTGAAAGACTAGCCCAAGGTCTAAATGCCCTTTCCCAGATTTGAAACCTGAACAAACCAAGGAATCAATATGGCAGGTCAAAAAAAAAAAAATTCCACATGAGCCAAAATAACAATTGAAACATTAAAAAGACATAATACAATCTTCATTTTTTTGGGGGGTAGAGGGATTTTTTTTTTTAAAGAAAATTTGATAAATAAAGTGACACCCTTAGTTCAGATTATTAGCAAGATGTACACAATATGCTCATGTCATTGAATATTGTATTATTACAATTCAATATCTTGGTTTGCAAAGTACAACTATCTTCTTATATATATGTGTGTGTGTGTGTATATATGTGATGAAATAATCAACAATCTATACAATTCCACTCAACCCCCACAAAATTTAGACCAATATTTATGTATTATATATATATGGGGAATAACACAATGATGTGTACGTCATCTTGAATTGTAATAATCATTCATTTTTTATCCTTAAAAAAAATTGTTGTGGGTGGATGAATACAGTAACAATTTTTTATGATAACATACAATTTTACAAAGCGATTAAAAAAAAAACAAAAAACATTGCAGTGATAACAATATTGGAAAGTTGGATGGTTCCAAAATGAAGAACCATTTTCAAAAAAAAATTTTGAATACCTGCATATTATAGATTTTATATTCAAAGGGTATATTTTAAATTCAATACAATGACCATTATTTTGAGATTTGAGTAATATCTATTTGCTTGAATGACTTTTTTGCAAACAAGCTTCTGTGTGTTTAG
>JAYKTE010634821.1:0-17964 GCA_036873565.1 Xipholeptos notoides | reverse complement strand
AAATAAAACAAATAAGGAATACTATAATCTTTTATATAAAATCTAACATGTTTCATTCACCTTTACAGCTTCAGAGATTTAAATGAGAGAGAAAAAATTTAAATGTTTATCCTGATGTAAAATTGAACGATTTTGTTTTTTAAATTGTTTTACATATAAATATATATATATATTGTAGATGCCCTGAAAATAAATATTAACTTTATTTTTTGATTTTATTGAAACATTTTATCCAAGAAATAGAAATGAGCCATTGGAACAATAGCAAAACCTTAACCTTTAAAAATCCATTACAGATTAACAGCAAAAAACTAAATGAATAAGCATGGGAAAAGGCTGCCAGGGTTTTAATGTTTCTAAGGTCCTTACATCAATGTTTTCAAAAGCTGGTCTTCCTCCTCTCTTGTTGATATAACGTAGAAAGTTGTTGGCATGGCTTCGTTCGTGGAGAGATTCCAAGGAAAAATATTCAGTAAAGCCTGGAAGCGCAATATCACTACGATCAAAATAATTTCCCTGAAAAACAAAGAAAAATAGGCATTAACAAAAAATGTTAAGAACTGCGCCATTTAAATGGATCACTTACTTTTGTATAGTATAACACTGTATAATGATTATATTGTTTTTACTTAGACCTTCTAGGCATAAGGCCAATTTCAAGCAAAAATACTGTCAATTCAATCTCAATAACCATTTCACTTACATGGGTTCCTTTCTTGTAACATACAGCTCCGAAGTTTTGCATAATATAACACTGTATAATGATTCTATTATTTTTACTTGGACCTTTTTGGCCTAAAGCCAATTTCAAACCAAAATGCTGTCAATTCAATCTCAGGAACCATGTCATTTACACTGGTGCATTTCTTGTAAAAATAGCTATGGAATCAGTTTTAATTATATAACAAAAGAAATTTTGAAAATGTATTTTTTATGAAAGTGAAAGCAATCAGTTTTCATTTTTTATGAAAGTGAAAGTAATCAGTTTCAAAGAATGAAAAAAGGAGGAAGGAAAAAAGAAAGAAAGAAATATATTACAAAGTTAAAAAAGAAAAATAATAAAACTACTTACATAAATTTGGTAGAAATAACTTGCTTTCAATTCCAGATTGACTTGCTTTTCCAACAAATTGTGTGAATAGTTGTGATAATTGAAGCAGACCTCAGAGGCTGTCATAATCACAAACATAAGGAATGAAAATAATAATGCTAAAGATGATAATAATAATAATAATAATAATAATAATAATAAGACATTAGAGTTACTTTGTCTTTGAAATGTATCAATGAAAAGAAAGACAAGAAAGAAATTATAAAGGAAAGAAGATGAATGAGGTTAGTGAAAAAGAAGGAAGAAAAATAAGAAGGGAAGGAAGGTGAAAGAAAAAGAAGGAAAAGCAAAAGAAGAAAGAGGAAAAGGAGAAGAAAAGAAAGAAAAGAGAATTTTAAAAAATGAAGAAGATGAAAATTGGTGGAATGTTATTTCACTTTTAATTCTGATAACAGTTTTGTGTTTCTAAGAAAACTAAAAGTGAATCAGAAATAAAAGTAGTTTTAATTGGTTTTATTTTAAATCATCCGAAAATTTTTAAAATTCACATTTTTTGGAAGCAAATATGCATTGTGCAAGACGCTGATGACACCAGTCTGTATAATACAGGTCACAAACAAAAAATAAAACACTCATTATGCACAAGCTCATCAAATTTACTGATTAAATTCCATAGATAATTTAGATGGTCAGCATTAAAAAAATATATTTGTTAACAAAATTCAAACCAATATTTAGTAAAAATATTACTTATTAAACAATTTTGTTTAGTGTTTATGAATATAAACAAAAAGTATCCAAAATATTTCAGGAATCTATTTGTTTAAAAAAATTGCAATGAGAAAATGATTGATTTTTGTCAAAACAGCGTGCAAGTGCGCGTTACCATCGCGTGATGATAGGAATACATGTATATAATTATTAGAGAACGAGAGAAGAAAAACTCTAAAATTTTTATTTCATCTTTTTCAATCTATTTTTATCAATTGGATGCTGAAGTTTACTGTTTCAGATTATAATCAAAATAAAAAAATTAATTTGGAAAAATTTAAGATTTTAAAAGGGTCTTGTCTTGTTGGCAAGGAGGTGGAGGCCCATTTTATCATAGAATTTTATTGATGATGATGCACCACTTGAGAAGAAGAGGAAGAAGAATGAGAAGAAGAAAAAGAATGAGAAGAAGAAGAAAAAAGAAAGAAAGATTAAAATTTAAAATCTTAATACATTTTTCAGAATTTATTTAGATAATTTAAAAATTTCATGTCCAATCGATAAAATAATTGAGGGTGGGTGGGAGTGTTCATTTTCTTTAGACCCACTAATAAAACCCAAATGTTCTTTATAAAAGGTAATAATAATAATAAATCACAACTGAGAGAGCAGAGAAGAGTGGTGGTGGAGAGGTTTTGCCCCCCTTCCCCCTACCAGGTTCTCAGATAAAGTTTTAAACAACTTATCCAGTTAAAAAAAAATGAAGAACCAAGTACTTTTAGGTATGACCAAAACAAAATGAAAGTGACAGAATTTTTGAACTGAGTCTCTCTTTAAAAATCCACTAAAAATCAGGGAATATCCAATCAGTATAAAATTTTCACTGATTATTCAGTTAAGAATAAAATTTATAAGGTTATTTTTACTAGGGCTGTGACAATATTCTTTTATTAAAAAATATTCTTTTCAGAGCCCTACTTTTTACTTGACTATTTTGCAATTTTATCATTTCTTTTAATTCTGTAGTTATTACTAATAACTGCAGAATTAAAAGAAATGGTAAAATAGCAAAATAGTCAAGTCTGTAGCAAGAATATTCTATGATAAAAGGATATTGTCATAGCCCTAATAATTACTTCGTAATAAGTGTTTGGTATTTTATTTTTTTTATATCTTATTTGTGGACTGGTTGTCCTCATCTTCATAATTGTTATTTTTCACAAAGTTTCGGTCAACTAATTCTCTGGCTTTCTTCAGGTGTATTAATCAGGACTGGATGGGGTAGTATATACAGATTATGAAGCCTTGCCTCAAAGAATTCCAAAATATAGATCATTTTATTTTTTATTTGCCAAACTATAGCCCTCTTCTTAAATTTTGGGCTCCTTTCCCCCTAAACACCAAGGAACCTGACATATATGTTTGGAAAGAGGTGAGAAAAAAATTGTATGAAAAAAACCCAATTAAATTAGGCGGATGTTTTTAAGATATATAAGAATGAAAGTCCATAATTTGAATTTGTTTAATTATTTATATTTTGAAGCATGAAATTCATTAAATATATTATCATTAATTATCTCTCATATTATCAAGAAAATTTTTTTATTTTTTTTTCACTATAAAGGCAGTTAAATATATTATTATTCAAATATCAAGAAAATTTTTTTTTTTCTCACTAAAATGATACAAACTTTTAAAAGCATTTCTTCATTTACTTACCGTCAAGACAAACAGTTGCATCACAGCCAAGATTGACAATGCTGGTGACCAAGACGAAACTCAAAAATAGATTCAGGTTGGAAGCCATGATTATTTTTAAGATCAAGTAGACCGACAACAAGCATCCAAGAGATGATCAAGACTATTTATTAGCAATCACTTTGATGGTGATTGGCTTTATATGGACACGTTGTCTCTGTCCTCCAACTCAATTCCTTTTGTTGACAACATTTCAAAAATGTAGAAAACAATAATAAAACATTTTATGGAACGTGGAATCTTTTTCTTTTCTTCAATATCTTTTATTTCATTTCTTTCTTTACTTCAATTTCTCTTTTTTCTTTCAATCTTTTCTTTCTTTCAATCTCTCTTTTTTCTTTTCTTTCTCTCTTTCCTTCAATCTCTCTTTTTTCTTTTCTTTCTTTCCTTCAATCTCTCTTTTTTCTTTTCTTTCTTTCAATCTCTCTTTTCTTTTCCTTCTTTCTTCCAATCTCTCTTTTTTCTTTCCATCAATCTCTCTTTATCTTTTCTATTTTTCTTCTTTAGTTTTTTTACATTTCTTCTGTTCTACTTTTCTTTCTTTCTTCCCTTCCCTCATTTTTGTTACTTTTTCTCATTATATTTTTCCTTTCTTTTTTCTTTATATCGTTTGTCTTCCTTTTCTTTCTTATTTCCAATTCCTTTCTTTCTGTCTTTTTACTCTATTTCTTTCCTTCCTTCTTTCCTCATTTCTGCCTGTCTTTTTACTCTATTTCTTTTTCTTTCTTTCTTTCAAAATATTTTTATATAAAAACACACATAGATTTGTGCACAAGCATATGCACATAAAGAACACTTTACAAATACACACACACACACTAGGTTTGTTTAAAAAATAATGCCTCCTTTTATTTTATTCCACCCAAGTGGATTAGAGGGAATTGCAAATTGCATCGTTATGATGGCTGAATTTATTCATTCATCACCTGAAAGTTTCATATATGATATTGACGGTGTGAAATTCTAAGAATGCAACCAGTCATGGATGTGCATCAGAAGCAGAGATGAGTCATTGAATTCCTCCATGAAGAAAAAATTGAATTCATCAAGATTCACCAGCACCAGTTGAACTTTAACGAAGCTGATGCAGTTGATGTTAGCACAGTTAAGAGATGATTTCATCAGTTTCAGAGTGGCAACAGAGATGTGAGTGACAAAACGCGATCTGGGTGTGAAAATGGACTGCCTCGTTCATCACTGGCAAAAGTGCATTGAAAATGTGGCTCGTTTTAATGATATTACGTTTGTCTTTGTAACTCTTTAATTATAAAAAATAACTTAAAAAAATAGGTGCCATTACTTTTGTAACGACCCTAGTATATGTACGCACACACATATATATCCACACAATTCAACACAAACACACAGATGCACAAAACATATTTATACAACTCAAACATATACACACAAGAGACACACACACACCAACACTGCTCACAACTTTATGAGTTACCATGACAGAGATGAGAAGAGTAGGCCTTTTGCTAAGAAAATTTGAAGTAAAAGCAAAAAGAGCACCCTCAGCACCCAGCATTTATAGCTCCATTACCCTCCTTTGATAATTTGACACATTCAACAATTGTTGTCAATAAAGATTTTTATTGAGTATTTTTAATTGTTTAAAAAACCCAAATCAGGTTCTATTCCCAACAGTGAAACTGAGTGAGTTCACCACTAATGAGACTAGAAGTCTAAATAACTTAATTAACTCATCTAATACATTCAGACAACAAATATACAAAGGGGAGATAACACTGAAAATGGAAGTAAAAGTTTCAATAACTTGAATAATTATCTCTCAATAACTACATCATTTACATGGACCTCTTTCTTGTAACATATAGCTATGGACTTTTGCATAATATAACACTGTATAATGATTCTATTGTTTTTACTTAAACCTTGACATAAATCCAATTTCAACAAAAATACTCTCAATTAATAATCTAGAAACATATAATACATTCAGACAATCAAAACAACCAAGTAAGTTATTTAAAGTTAATAATTAAAAATCATCTAAAAAATTAAGACAACCAAAATGCTGAAGATGAGAGTAGAAGTCCATAATAAAGATAATGATCAAGACTCATCTCATAAATTCAGACAAAAAAAAAACATGCTTTCAATTCTATAATTATCCTTATAAAAAAAAAATGCTGTAATAATTCCATGTAGGTAATGAGCAAAGAGTCTTTATTCTAAAGCTCTAGGATGGACAGACAGACAGGGTTTTTATTTAATTAGTATAGTTACATTCTGGCTTGACTTGAAGAATTGTTTAGAAAAAGAATTCGAATTGTTAAGGATTTTCGATTTCATAAATAACTTGATTTGATTGAAATCAGAATTTGTCAACATGGAATTCTTTTCACATTTATTTGATATTTTATTTATATTCATGTTTTATTAAAAGCAACATTTCTACCTTTTAGGGGTGGGAAGGAAGGAGAGAAGCTTATGGGAATAGGGGGTGGATAGAGGCATGTGGCAGTGGAGAGAGGCATGTGGGTCAAGGCAAAGGGAAACTTGAAAATTGGGTTAGAAAAAATTATTTATATTCAAAAAGTTACAAATACAACACAATGAATGATTGATTTTTAAAATAAATTTTGTGAAATTATGAGACAAGTCTTGATAAATATCTTCATTTGAGTTATTCAAACACCTACTCCCATCATCATTGTTTTTATTGTCTGAAATCATAGGATGAGTCTTGATTATTATCTTCATTTAAGTTATTTGAACTTAGTGTTATTTTCATAATGAATATTGAATTTGTGAATTTATTAGACGAGTCTTGATTATTATCCTTATTCAGACTTCCTCAGGCATTACTTGAACCTGGTGATGTTCATACAAAACTTCAACACAAAAAGAATAAATAAAATAGATTGAGAAAGTACTTGCTAATGTTTACAGAAGGTTAACAGTCTACCACTATGGAGTATATAAAGGGCCAAGTTCATAACTGTAAGAAGGCTCCAGTGTTAACATGTAAATGAGAGTAGAAGTCTAAATTACTTAAAGAAAGAAGATTTAAATTGAATATTTAAATTTTTTATCAAAACAAATTAATTTCAAATCCCAGTCAATTCATTGCTTGATTTCAGAAATTTGGATTAGAAATTAATTCATATTAAGGTTCTAAAGATGTTATGAAAGTTATTAGCGACCCCAGTAAAGATAATATATTATTGAAAAATGGGTTTTATGGTTCTAAAGATGTTGTTTGTTTTTCATGGTATACCAACCTTTTTAGGTCATTTAATGCCGATAACAATCATTTTGGTAAATATTATTTTTTGTCCATACTTATTTTTTAATAACAGAATATGCCCTATTTAACCCATAGCTGGAGCTAATGTGGGGATTCATACATTTCCCAAGGGTATTAGTCCAAATATGAATACAAACAAATGAGATCCGAACTCACACAATACTATTCCGAAGTCCCACTGCCTATCAGCAGGCCCAAGTCAACTTTCCCACTCTAAAGATGTTGAGAAAGTTATTAGCGACCCAATTTAAGATAATATATTAATGAAAAATGGATTTGTTGTAAGGTTCTAAAGATGTTGTAAAAGTTATTAGCGACCCCAGTAAACATGTTATATTATTGACAAAATGATCATAGACAAAGAGAAAGTGAGACACATGCAAATAGAGAGGTAGGTAGAGGCTTCAGCATAAGTATTGATCTTTTTAAATTAAATCTATTTTAGAAAAAGGCTGTCTGTCTGTGACAAATTTTTGTTCTCTATGCACACACATTTTTTAAGCAATTTTCTATAGACATATTGATAGTTGAATCTGGTCAATACATACTTTTTTTGTCTAAGGTCACTTTGTGTACCCTCTCCCCCATGGACAGTGCAAATTTTTGCACTTTTTCGGCCTTGGTCATCACAAATATTCATACACGGGTGCAAAAAACAATGATGGTTAATGTGATTTTGGAACTTATGGTAGAATCTTTGCTGAACGCTTCCTTCAGTTGAAGTATTTTTTTTATTGATTTTGCCTACTTACGAATCTGCTTTCCTTTTGATGATTTGCATGCTGATAAACATTTTTTTTAATGAATATAATTATTTATTGAAATTGCAAGTTTTTGTATCTTTTAATACATACACAAAAGAAATCAAGTTTTTTTAATCGGTCGGCAAGTGAACAAAAGTAGAAATAGCTATTTGAAATATTTTGCTATTTTTAATAAATATCCTCCTTCATTTGAATCTCAATTGTCTTAATCTTTTCATACCTTCTCTAATGGAATCATACCCCTTCCTGCAAATTAATTTTTTTAGAAAAACAAAATCTATATTTTTCCATCAAATCCCAAAGATTTTTTTTTAACTTTTATCAAAAAAAGTTAAAATAATTTTTTATAAAAGTTTCATCTATAAAAAAAAAGCTTTTTTCAGAAAATTTGATGCTAAAAAAGATTTGACTTTTTTGTTTTTGATCAAAACTGAGGTCGAAGGTTAGGTTAAGAATTGAGAGCATCTCTCAACAAAAATTGTTGGATGTTAGATTCTGTGAAACAGTGAGTGTTTGCTGGCAGGCTACTCACATATCTTGACAACATCAGAAATGGCACCTGGTATCTATCCCAGCTGGGGGTTGAGAATAGCAGCTGGCACCTGGGGTAAACAGAATGCACTTGCTTTGGTTGCTCATCGGAAACTGGGCCTAACACAGATGTTCTAAGTTGGCTGTGCCATGAAAAAAGCATGTCCACTTGTGTCTTGGGTGAAGCTACATAGATTGCATGGGGGTCCAAAATATTATATAAGCATTCCTGTTTTGAAAGAATGTAAAAAGAGGTTAGTTGAAAATTCTCAACCGTTAACCCCAAACACATAGTTTGAATCCTTTGACTCTCTCTTGCTCTAGTGCCTGCCCCCCAACTGAATCAGGACATAAAATTCCATGATCTCTCGAGATCAACAGAGCCAACAACAATGGTTGGGGAATATGGAACTACAAAAAAGGAGCAGATTTTCATCTTATACATGAGAGTTGTTAGTTTTATTATAAATATACAACAGAAAAATAATCCTATACATGAGAGTTGTTAGTTTTATTACAACAAAATCTCAGTTATTTAAATTCTTTTACAAGCATTTTATCTTTGAACCAGCAATGTTGATTCATCTTTATTCAAATTGTATTTTGAAACCAAAAGTGAGATATCTAATTAAAAGTTTATTTTTCAAATAACAAAAGATGAATTCTCTTGCCCTTTTGTAATCATCAGTGTTAATAAAATTATACAATACAGCTATGAAAAAATATTGGCTAGAAATGAAACAATTTGATGAGAAAACACTTTGCTGGTTGATAAGGGGTTATTTAGATGTAGTGCCATTTTTAAAGTACATCAAATTTTGATTTGCATGAGACAAAATAAAAACTAATAAAAAAGGAAGAAAAATAATTTTTTTAAAATCTAAAACCATTATTTTACTAAGAAATCAAAATATTACAAAGTTGTTTTCTTTTTACAACAGCAAAGAATCTTGGCTGATCCAAACCAAAAAAAAAAAACTTCAGTTAAAACAATGTTTTTTGTTTGTTTTTTATATCAAAAAACTTTTAAAAAATCATTAACTCAATTCCTAAAAATATCTTAAATGATATGTAGTATTTAGCAATTAAAGGTTTAATAAATTCTGTTCCTCAAACAATAAATGTTAAAAATATATATGCAGATACTTATAGTAGGACTTCAATATTTTTGCATGTAGTCTTATGGGGAATAATTGATCTAACATACAAATAATTTAACACACGATGTAGGTCCTGGAACAAATTATATTTCTATGTAGAGGTGTTACAGTATTTCTATGGGAATAATTGATCCAACTTATGAACAATTTAACACAGGATATAGGTCTCAAAACAAATTATTATACCTATATTTATATCCTATGTTAAAGAGCCTCAATCACTCAAAATATTTAACAAATTGTTCCAATATCCAATGGACATTGAATCATTTAAAAAAGAAAATTCAACAAAATGTCTTATTAGTAGAAAACAAAAAGTTGCTAGCAGTAAACATCTTTCAGTAAATTAGTCTCCTTAATAAGAAAAAGTTAATCAGCTGTCCATGGCCATTAACCGACCAGTTATTAATTTGGTAGATATTCCATTTACAATGATCGACAGACAGCTTGTAAGTCTTTAAATGCCGTCAATCAAAATATCAATTTCCAAAGATTTGAATTCGTGGGTTTGGGTTTGATTTGGATAAAATTGCTAAAACCCCTTCATTGTTTGCAAAAATTTTCTTAGGCTGAGAAATTCCGTCATTTGACGTGAGTGGAATGTCCACAAATGTGCCGTCATGTTGAATCCGGTGAAGTTTGTTGGTGGCTTGGTCAGCAATGTAGATAAAATGATTACTTACGGCAATATCCGTGATTGAATGAAGGCAGTTATCGGAATCTCCTTCATAGACAAATGCCACTGTTCCGCTCTGATTGATGCAAGATATATTCAACGAAGTTGCAGAATTGATAATCAAGATCTGACCTGAAGGCAAAACGCGGAGTCTATAATCGTCACACAAAAAAAACATTGTTGGCAATTTTATAACATGAAAGATTTCATACGAGGATTCATCGTTGTTCTTTGATAATATATCCACACACATGATTTGATCACGGTAGAGAGAAAATATTCTTTTGTTATCATCCGATCCGAGGCCATAGTAACGTTTATAAAATGTAAAACTTTCTTTTTCGACCAAGTTGATATAGTTAAAAATATTAATCTTTTTATCGTATGGTTGAGAGATTGCAACAGTATTATCTGCTAGCAAACACAGACCAAAGGGTTCTGAATCGAAATATAAATTTTGCAAGTGTTGTCCTTCTATTGAGAACTTCCAAACTTTTTTAAAGCAAGCTTCAGTGATTAGAAAACAATGGTCAGGTAACATGACCATGTCATTAATACCAACCAGTGTCTCTGGGAAAAAATGTAGTTCTCTTAGGAAAAGAGTAGAGACCCCTTCGTTCATTGCACTAACGATTTCCGAAGATTCGGGCCTTTCATCTTTTTGCACCATATTTTCTTTTAGGATTTCATTTTTGAGTTCAACAAACGTTTCGTTGAGCTGAAAGTTCACCTCTTCTTCTTCTACAGACGGAAATAAATCCGCTTTTGAAATGAAGACGTGTCTTGGTTGATAATCAAATGTTGGCTGGGTTTTGGACATATCTTCTACTGCATCCTGGTCACTGAGAATATTATCAATGTCATTGACGTTCTCTTCAGCCATCTCGATGACCTCAATAATGCTTTCCTTCTGTTCATGTAGATTACCGCTTTCTTTTATATATGTAGCCTCGATCTCGTTCAGCCAGAAGAGTTCTTGGTTTGCAACGAAGTTTAACAATTCCTGTGACATTTCTTTGATTGAATTTGCCATGCAGTCTTTGTTTGTCTCAAGATCGTCTAAGCGCTTCTCCAAAGGTTCTAAATCTAACTTTAGGTTACGTAACCGTGCAAGTAGATTATTTTTTATCCGTTTCATGTTGAATCTTGTCAGAGTTTTTTCACACTTTTCGTGTGTACTTAGGCAACACTTACAGCATATCATAACACGGCACGTCTTGCAATTGATATCTAAAAGTTCGTTCCGGTGGTCGGGGCATTGTTTTTGGGTAATTTCCAAGTATCTGTTCAGGATGTAATTGTTGGTGGGGAATGATTTCGCCCACTCACTGACAGGGATGTAAATGTCGCCAAATGGAACTGTTCGCTTTCGACACATTGGACAATTAAAGTAAAGTCCGTCAACCGAGTTGTTATTGATGTGAATTTGTAAGCACTCTTGACAAAAGGTATGGAAACAAGGGAGACCCTTCGGGTTACGATAGGCAGTATAACAAATGGGACATTCATCAAGGAAAGTCTCATTCATCTTTTCTTTCTTTCTTTCTTGAAAATAAGTGAAAATTATCTGCTTAAGAGAATGGGGAACATCTATTTACCACAGATGAAGGAGTGGACTGGATAGACAGTGGAGTGAGTGCACTGACTGCAAGTAGTGCAGTGCAGTATTATAGAAAGAAGTGAATGCGTTGTTTTGAGTTTATTTTGTTTTTGTTAAACTTTATTTTAACTTTTGAGTAATTCTGGTGAGTGTTAAGTTATGTTGAAAGAAAAATTGTTGCAAAAATTATTATAAAGTGAGAATAATGGAGATAGCAAAAGTTAAGGTATGCAAGGCAAGTTAAAGAGGTGATGACCAACAACGCAGGGTGTTGTTTTTTACAGTCGTCAAGTAAGTCCCCACAAAGAGGCTTTGTGTCTTATTTGTATACTTTAATTTAACAAGATATAAATAAAATCTAACCTTAATTTTTGAAGATAACAAAGTGTTTGCCAAGAATAAAAGCTAAAAAAAATAAGCACAAAATTAAAGTTATTTTAGATGAAGTCAAGTTATTCCATATTAGTGAAAAAAAATTTAGAAAAGAAAAAGGTTGAGGACAAAAATATTTTCGAATTACTTTAATCAAGCAAGACTAAGTCTTAAAACAGAAAGTTTTAAATTTATTTAAGTTGAATAAATTAAAAATTAAAAATAAAAAGCTTTCGGAAAAGAATCAAATTTTTAAATTGTTGGATGGCTGAAAAAACTTGAAATATATTAATTTTGTATTTTTGATAAATAAAGATTTTTACTTTTGTCATCTGAACACTTTTTATTTCTAAATTAATTATTCCGTTAAAAAATTAACTTTTTTGAATGTCATGACAATAAATCTTTTTTATTTTTGATAAATTCCTTCCTGAATGCTTCTCCACCCACCCCACAACAAACAAAACATTTGATAAAATCAAAATAAATTTATTTAGAAAAAAAATAAAACAAATTTAATTGGAAGTTTATAAACAAAAAAGAAAAAAAAGGATTTGTTTGTAATTTAAAAAAAAATGGTATCTAAAAAAGGAAAAAAACCCAAAGGAGTCAAGAAAATAATTTAGACTTCATTGCAAGATCTCGTCCTGTCATTGATAAACAAATTTTAAATGTTTTTTTAAATTATTATTATTTTAATTTTATTTTGGGAGGGATTCTGCTTCCAAAATATGCCTTTATTTTTATTTAAACTAAATAACCTTAACACATAGAGAATTAAATAAGAGATAAAAGTTAAATTTTCATTGTAAAATAAATGGTCAGAAATAAAAGAAAATGGTATTTTTGTTTTTCAAAATAAAGTCTATCCACCCAACCTTGGTATAAACAACAAAATGGACTCCACCTGGCGTCGGCGTCATTCATTCAATATTTACCTAAATCACAAATATATGCAAACAAGCATTCATGGGTTTAAAAGTATTTTGTCGACAAAACAATCCATAAATTGATCGCATTGAATTAATTAATAAATCCATTGGCGATTTTTACAAAAATTATTGCAAATTTCGAGATTTGGTCGGATTCATTTTAAAAACGGTGTTTCTTTTCTTCTTAACGGTGAAGAAGGAAATATGTACTCTATGAAAATTCTAACAGTGGATGAGGAGACATTTTTTTTTAATTCACTCCCAACTTGAAATTTCAAATAAAACTTACATAAAAAAACCTAATAATTTTCCAATTTTATTTTGTCTGCCTCTGTTTGTGAAACATTTTTAAATAAAAGAATCAAAACTTTGCTAATAAAAACCTTCAGAATAGCCTTTATCCTCCTTAACAGCCAGCAGTTGTTTTTTCTGATAAAAATGTTACCTTTCTAGCTGAATTTATTCATAATTTTTATTGCATAGTATTATTAATACTAACTGATTAAGAAAGGGCAAGATAAGCTCATTAACCAGCAGGACTTTTAAAAATAAAAATAGTTTGTTTCTAGATAAATATTTTCATGTTTTTTGTATAGTATTATTAATGCTGATTCGGAAAGAGTAAGAGAACCCTTCACCAGTATTTTCTCCATCTCTTACACAATAGAACAAACAACCACAAGATGAAGAAGGAATATATGTTCATTTTAAAGTATTAGTAATTAATTAGTTGAGTTTTAAAACATGTCTGAGTTGTTTCTACTGTTGATTGCTCTATTTGCTTTGCATGCTTCTCTTCTGTCTCACGCAAGAGAACAAATACGCAGTGAATGGAGAAGGAAGAACCAGTTAAATAAGAAAATATTGTGTAGAAATAAATAAGTTAATTTTCAAAGATGTCTTTGAGTTGTTCTTGGTTCTGTTAGCTTTACTTGCTTTTCTCTGTCTCTCACATGATAGAACAAATGACCAGAGAATGAAGAACCAACCACATTGGATAAGAAAGTATTATGTAGAAATAAATTAGTTTTAAAAGTTCTTGGAGTTATTCCTGCTTTTGTTTGCTCTGCTTAAGGCTTACTTCTCTCTATCTGCCTACAGAAACAGAATGAATAACCACAAGATGAAGAAGGAAGAAATAGCCATGTTAAATGAGAAAGTATTATGTAGGAATAAATGAGTTAATTTTTAAAAGATGTCATTGAGTTGTTCCTGCTTCGGTTCGCTTGCTTCTTTCTTTCAGGCAATATCCATTGTGAATATAGCAATAAATATGAGAATAGAAGTCCAAATAATTTGAATAATAATAATAAAAAAATCATCTCATAAATTCATACAGGTAACACCCACTGTGAATATAACAATAAAGATGAGAATAAAAATCCAAATCATTTGAATAATGATATTAATCAAAACTCATCTCATAAATTCACAAAAACAATATCAATTGTGAATGGAAGAATAAAGATGAGAATAAAAGTCCAAACCAGTAGAATAATGATAATAACTAAACCACATCTCATAAATTCACACAATCAATTTTCTACTAGTTTTGAATTCAACTTGAAAAAATTTGAATTTGAAAACACTCAGTTTTTGATAAAATAACCAGTGTTTCTCCCTGGTTGGCAAAAATTTTCTTAGGCTGAGAAATTCCGTCATTTGACGTGAGTGGAATGTCCACAAATGTGCCATCATGTTGAATCCGGTGAATTTTGTTGGTGGCTTGGTCAGCAATGTAGATAAAATGATTACTTACGGCAATGTCCGTGATCGAATGAAGGTCAACATTTAAACTATTGTTATAGAAAAAGACCTCTGTTCCATCCTGAGCAACACAGATTATATTCACCGAAGCTGTTGAATTTATGATCAGTATACGACCCGAGGGCAGTGCTCGGAGTCTGTAATCATTGCAAACGTAGAACTGGGGGGGTATTTTTATAGTATGAGTAATTTGATATTGACTTTGTGGGTCAGTCTTTGATATAATATCAACGGATACATTTTGATTGCGATATATAGAAAAGATTTTCTTTTGGTCGTTTGATGCCAAGCCAAAGTAGCTTTTGCCGAATGAGATCTGGGAGGTTTCCCTTAAGCAATTAGAATCAACGATACTAATTATTTTATTTTGTGGCAACGAAATGGCAACCATGTCATTTTGTAGTAAACAAAAACTGTGAGGGTCCGTGCTGAAACTGAGGGTTTCCACCAAGTCTCCATTTATCGAAAGTTTCAGAAGTCTTTTAAAGCAAGCATCAGCAAGTAAGATATTTTGATCAGGTAGTAAGAGAATGTCATTAACACTTATCAGCAGAGGACAATTCAGGAAGAAACTTGTGACATAGTTAAATTCTCGTGGAATTGAATCATCAAATTGTACATCAGTTTCAGTATTCATATTTTCAGTTGTGGCAGCAGCTCCAGCCTCATTTAAATCAGCCTCATTTTCAACAATGCTTGAATTTGTCTGAGTATTAACAACATGGTTAATATTACTAGTTTCCTTTAACAAATTAATTTTAACTATGTCTTCTTTCAGCATTACCTCCTTGATTTTTTCAAAGTTTTTGTTTATTTGAAAATGAAAGCCTGGGTTTAGGAGTTTAATATTTTCACTTTTAGTTTTTAGAATGGTATGTTTTGGTTGATAGTACAAAGTAATTTGGTCCCTTTTGAATGCTTCTTCACCAGAGCTTTCTTCCTCCTCTTGACCAATTAAATGATCAATGTCTATAATATTTTCACTTGCCATTTTTATACGTTGGTCAATGTCATTCTTCTGTTTTTGAAGGCCACTATTTTCTTCCAAATAAGCAGTGTTGATTTTATTTATCCAAAGAATTTTCTGGTTGGCGACAAAGTTCATTAATTCTTCCGATATTTCCTCAATCCGTGACTCTGTAGATTCTTTGTTTTCATTTAAACAACGCAATTGCTTGTCCAAATCTTCAAATGCAGCTTCCAGACTGCCTTTATAATTTAATAAACTTTCTTTCATTTTTCGAATGTTGGTTCTACTCAGTATTTTATGACACTCTTCGTGATTGCTTCCACAACACTGGATACAAATCATGACGCGACAAGTATTACAGTTAATATCCAGAATTTCGTCTGGATGCTTGGAGCAGTGTCGTTGCTGCCTTAAGGAATTTTCTATAACGTAGTTGTTGGTTGGGAAACACCTTGCTATATCTTTTAAGGGTACTCCAGTTTCAGGTAGAAGGGTTTCCCTTTGACATAATGGACATCGAAAAGAATTGCCCTTACTAGGACCTGTTTGGCTATTAATATGTAGTTGCAAACATTCACGACAATACGTATGCAGACATGGAAGGCCTTTGGGCTCTTTAAATGTTCCTAAACAAATCGAACATGGGTCAGAATTCATACTTAAGTTAGTTCTTTGTTTTTATGTTTTGAGAAAATTTTGTTGTTACATAAAAAAATGACCCAAAAATGATTGTTCTCCTCACCCGTTTTGTTTTTAATTTCTAGTGATAAAAATTAACCTCCCAAAGCCCCATTTGTGAGAGGTGCACACACAAAACACAACAGGCAGATCCCGGAGAAGTTAAGTTTTTCCTTTCTGGATTGAGGGTGTGGTTACTGTGGTTGTGGTACTTGTGGTGGTGGAACAAACGACACAAAAAAACCGATAGACGTTGTGGGATGAAGTTTCGGGGTTTTATTTTCTCAAAAATAAAAAAAGAGAGACAGTCGGTCCGTAATTCAAAGTTTGGTTCGCGTAAAAATAGATATTTCTAAAGTCTTAAAGACTTAGAAAGATTACTTGCTTTTTTCAGCTGAAAAAAGATTTTGTTTTTTTGTCTTCTTAGTGGAAAAAGTGAAACAAATTTTACTTCCGGCGATAAAAAGAAATAAATTTAGTTTCAGTTTTAGAGAAAAAAAATAATAACGCAAATAAGTTTGTGTGTGTGTGTGTATGTATGTTTCCCTGCTGGGAGAGGTTTAATTCAATATGCACACAAAACGTAGGCAAAACTGCTTATAGACTAATAAGCAGCAGGTTCGCCGTTCGGTTGCTTGCTTAATTTACTCTCGCTCGAATCCATAATCGAATATAAGGGACTTTTAGTCCCTCCTCACCGTTATGTCACTAAATGTTGTAAACGGTGGACACATTTGAACATGAACATGAACAATCAGTATTTCATAAGTGAACAGTTTTAAATTAACAACTTTTTTGTCTTCCGATTCCTGCTAGCTGGTGTGGTTACTGTTGTAAAAATTGTTAAAATACAGAGTTTTTTTTGTGAGCAACACGTTGAACTGCTAAAAAAAAAACGAACAATGTCAATTTTAAAATAAAAAGAACTTTTCTGTTTATTGTTTTTTTGAAAAAAAAATCTGTTTCTAAAACTCTTAACTTATATTATTTATTTGTGAAAAAGTTCTGCTTATTTAAAACTGTTAATTTCTGAAATATTGTAAACAAAAAAAGAACTACATCCGTTTAACATTCAGTGACATAACGGTGAATACCGACAATATTTTTTATAACTAATGGATGGAAAAAATGTCAATAAAAAACTCCTAATTATCAAAAAGCGAATTTAAATAAATGCTTTCAAAATCAAATTCTTTCCATTTTTTTTACATTAAAACTGAATTTATTTAATAAGAATAATTTAATAATAACTCATATTGAATAATCAAAAATAAAAATTAAAAAAGATATTAAAAACCTAAAAAAAATGATTAAAGGTTAAAAATATCTAAAGAATTAAATCCTAGAGTTGGCTGCCCGAAAATGAACAGAAAGTTAATACATTAAATCCTAAAGTTGTCTACCTGAAAATGACGAGAAAGTTAATCAATTAAATTTAATAGAGTTATATGAGTTCAAATTCAAGTCAAAACCATTATGTTATTGTTCACTTTCAGTTGCCTCGGGCAGATAAGGTTCGTTAAGTCAAGAGAGTAACTCATCAAGGTGTAAGGATAACACTTACACTGATTCCTAAAACCCGGGTAGATAAGACTTGTCAACTGAATGAAAATAACTTATTTAGTTGTAGGGCAACACCGCAACAATCAACATCACTGATTAGAAAAAAAAAAGCCCGGGAATATGAGTAAAACTAGCCTTGTGCCTAACTTGG
>JAYKTE010633711.1:0-17965 GCA_036873565.1 Xipholeptos notoides | reverse complement strand
AGTAAATAAAAATGAAGAGGAAAAAGATGAAAGAAAAGGAAGATGGGAAAGAAAATAAATGAAAAAAAAAAGGGAGATCAAAGAAAGAAAGAAAAACGATGGAAAAGAAAGATAAAAAAGAAAAAAAAGAACATTAGTATGAAAGTTGAAAAAAAGAAAGATGAAGAAGAAAGGTAAAAAAGAACATAAATAGAAAAAAGAAAAATGGAGAAAATAGGCATGTAAAAAAAAGGAAAAAAAAAGAACATAAATTGAAAAGTTGTAAGATTGGAAAAGACACAAAATCAAGATATAAAAAAATCTTTATATATATATATATATATATACACACACATACCTATAAATAAATTAGAATAAAAAGTGTGAAAGAGAAAAGAAAGATTACAAATACACGATCACCTCCTCCTCCTCCTTCCCTAATTGTTACGGATTGGAGCGCTAAAACTCCGTCCACCCCTCAAAATAGCTCTGTTTATGTTGCTCCTTAGCAACCAGCAAGACATGGGAAATCAAGAACTGTTTATTTTCAGAATGTTTAGATAATTTTTAGCTCATTGCATCCAATTTTAATATTAAGGAATACAAAATTTGACAACTTGGACGGACAAAATTATTTTTGTTTATTTATTTGTTTGGATATTGATGTTTTATGGCAAGAACAGTCGTTTTTTGAGAAACATTCTTTTTTTGTCAACACATTTTTTTGAATAACACGATGTGCACTATTTGATCCATATCAACCTTTTAATGTCATTTAATGCAGAGAACAATCATTTTTGAGAAACGTTCTTTTTTTGTCCACACATAGTTTTTCTAAATAACATATTATGCACTATTTAGTCCATAACTCGTGGGGATTCATACCTTTCCCATGGGTATTACTTCAGATGTGAACGTAAACAGAATTGCTGAGATTCAAATTCGGGTATTACGATTTCAAATTCCGACTGCCTATCCACTGCCCAAACAAATTATTTTTTGTCAGTTTCTTAAAAATAAAAGCAAAACCATACCTCCTAGTGTAACAGTTGAGTGCTTGGATTTTTCAATCCTAATATACACGAGTTCAAATACCTGTTTCTCTATGGCATTCACATTTGTGGAGTGGTACTCTTGAGAAAAGTATGAATCCTATTTAATCCAAATATCAGTTTCAGGTTTGTAATTGTCCGAGTGGGGACTTTGGAATCGTAAAACACGAGCTTGAATCCTGGTTGTTTTATTTACATTCCCTTGGGAAAGGTATGAATCACCACATTTCTTCCAGCTAGGGATTAAATAGTGCATACTATTTTATTTAAAAAAAACTAGGAGTGGACAAAATAATGTTTATCAAAAATGATTGTTATTGGCATTAAATAACCTAAAAAGGTTGATATATTTCTTTTTACTTTCTTTTTTTCTTTTATTTTCTTCTTTTCTTTTTTCTTTCTTTCTTCCTTCCTTTTCTTCATTTCTTTCTTTCGTTCTTTCTTCTTCCAAAATACTTATGTTTCTATTCCTCTCATCCATCTTTCAGCACATCTTCTACATATATCTGTTTTGCCTGATTCTTCAACCCAATGAAATTTCTTGCCATTTATTACAATAAACAAAACCAAGAGCAGATAGATATTTGAGTGTTTTTTTTTTGCTTGTCTTCAATGAGCAGAATAACCTAGCATTGCCTGCACATCTTAGAACATTTTTGGTATGGGCAATATATATATATATATACACACACACACGCAGTGAGTGCAATAAACATCCGATACAAAGCAAGAAGTTGATTTATTTTTATTACACAAAAACTATAACAATGTGCTATTCTAATGTATTTTTGTAGGATAAAGATACCAGATTAGTATTTATCATACAAAAATACATTAGAATAGCTCTTTGCTATTGTTTTTGTTTTCGTGTAATAAAAATAAATCTACTTTTTCCTGTGTATCAGATACTTATGGCACCCACTGTACTTAAATCAAATTATAACATGAATCAATGCAAAATTGTGTATGACTTTTAACACAGCGCCGGACAGCTGTTTTGATCTCATCAGTGATAAGCAATGTTGTTAACATTCCAAAGTCCAAGTGGGATTCAAACCTGCAGACTGCATGATGTGAAACAAACGTTGTAACAACTGGCCCATGACACAGTTATGCATTCATAATGGCAATTTTTACCATTTTACTCTTAGTTGTAGTCACACTCTTCCTTCCAGAAGCTAATTTTTTTTATTATCAATTTTTGATAATTATCAGTGTTGTTCTGAGACAAAAATTAGCTAAGAACACTCCTATACACATGAAGAACATCTGTATAAATTTTCAAGAAAATTGATTCAGCAGTTTCAGAGTTCATAAGGAATGAACACACACACACACACACACACACAGTTCTATTTATATACAGGAGTTGGACAAAATAATATAAACACCTGTGAATTTTTCATCCAATTTAAAACACTTCTAAATAATAATTGAAAAAACTATCAAAATGTTGTTTTTTACTTTCTATTTATGTTAATTGTTGTCCTGAATTAATTGGTTGAATTTATTTTTCGTTCAGATAGTTTAATATAGTATTATAATAAGTAATTAAAATGACAGGTCTAAATGTCAAGGAGTTTCCATTATTTTGTCTAACGCCTGTATAAGGTTAGATTCCTTCAAAGATTTTGTCTCTCTCTCTCTCCCTGGATAATAGAATTTTCACACCATCTTCCATTCATAAGATTTTGATAATATCAGAAGTTGACATATTGCACCAAATTCGTTTCTGGTTAAAGTTCTCTCTAAATAAATACATACTATTGTGATTATTTCTAAATTTATATCAACATCAAAATTGTTTTTCCAGATTTACCTACCATTAAACTGTCACATTTTATGGTGTATGGGGTCAGAAAATTTGAATAGACGGAATAGACGACTTCATTGCTAGTTTCTTAGGCACTTAGAGATAATAGCAATGCCATAAAGAGATGAGTTTGTCAATAATTTCAAGTGGATGGAGCCCACTTGACCTTAGGGGTTACCAATCTGATAAATGGTTCTTAGCTTTTACTTGGCCATAATTTTAAAAGATGATTTTGATTAGAACCAGAAAAAAAAACAAGCCAAGTTTAAGTTTGTATTTATTTAGAATAAATAATCCATTTATGCTGGGGGAAGTTGACTTGGGCCAGTGGATAGGCAGTCAGACTTTGAAATCGTAGTTTGCGAGTTCAAATCCAGGTTGTTCTGTTTGCATTCAAATTTCGACTAATACCCTTGGGAAAGATACGAATCCCCCACATTCCTTCTAGCTATGGGTTAAGTAGTGCGTGTTGTGTTATTAAAAAAAATAAGTGTAGACAAGTGATAACGTTTATCATAAATGATCGTTCTTGGCATTAAATAATCTAGAATGTTTGATATGCTATAAAACATAAACAAACAAACAATTATGCTGTGAATTAGGCAGCAAAAGTGGAGGATTTTTCTACTTGGTCAAGCACCAACCCAAATTTGGCACAAGGCTAGTTTTACGTGGTCATTATATTGCTGGGATTTTTTAATCACTGTTGCCCTTCACCTAGATGAGTTACTCTCATTGAGTTGATAGGTCTCATCCACCTTGGTTTTTGGAATCAGTGTTATCCTTATACCTAGATAAGTTACTCTCCTGAGTTAACAAGCCTCATTTGCCTGAAGCACCTGAAAGTGAATGTGATGGTTTTGACTGGGATTTGAACTTGTGTAATACGATTCCAGAGTCCAATCTTTTCCCACTGCTCCGCCCTTCCTGACCAGCGTATTGAAGGTGAAGGAGTGCTAGAAGCTCAAACTCTGGAACTATGTTATACGAGTTCAAATCTGAGTCAAAGCCACTTTCCCTTCACTTACAGCTACCTGTGGTATGTTAACTTGGGGGAGTAACACGTCTGGGTGAAGGACAATACTGATTCCAAAACCAATAAGATCCCAACAGCAGAGTGAACTACCAGCTGCACTTTCATTTCTTAGCATAGGATTTGTCATTGTTAATTTCTGAAAAATAAATGTAATGAAACATAATAGAAAATAGTATTAGTCTAAAATAGATGTGTCCTAAATTACTAGCCATGCCTTGTACATATTCTTGCCTTGACTTGAGGAAAAGAGAGAGCTTACTTTAATTTCTTAAAGTTTGCTTTGCTTTTGAAATTGTATAGATATCTACAAAAACAATTGAAATGTTAAAAGTGACTTTCTAATACAAACAAATTTAGAAGAATTACCTTTCTAGAATTGAAAAAAAAAATTTCTTTAAATTATAAAATCTTTCTTCCACACTAGAAATTAAAAGCAAAAAATTCAACCCAAAAGCAAGTTTTGTTCGCTCGACACCACTTTTTTTTGCTGTAGTCAGGAAGAGAGAGATACCATTGCAGCAGATTGTTACTACAATTTGTTGACTTTATATCAATCCAACATTAAATTACAAAATTAGATTCAAATCACTAATGTTCGACTGAATTAAAAATAAAAGATAAGAAATGAGGTAAAAAACAAATTTGCTGCGGCTGTCTAAATGTTTGAGAAAGGAACATAATGACTTTTTCTCTTTCTTTATTTTTTCGGGAAATTAAAAAAAAAGAATGGCAAAGGAAGAAGAAGAAAAAATGAAAGGAAGGTTTAAAATGTTTTAAATGCAATGAATGCTCTCAATTTGTTTTGATAAAAGCAAATTTTTCATGTGCAAGAAAGAAACAAAGAAAGAAAAAAAAATGAAAATACTGAACCAAAATGGCTGACATCATGTTAATAGAACTTTTTAAAAATTCTGTTCTTTACCTTCTGTCTCTCTCTCTCTTTTAAACTCTCTTCATTAACTTGTCTAATTTACTCTCCTCTCTCTGTGTTCCTGTTTATTTCTTTTTCACAATTTTTCTACTTCTTTCTAACCATACTCTTTGGAAGAAAAGAGATATTACTTCATGTGATTTTATCAGTATAATCATTTTAAATCTTTTTCTCCTGATTCTTTATTTTCTTTCTTTTCTTTCTTTATTCTCTTTCTTTCGTTGTCTACTTCTCTCTCTCTCTCTCTTTATCTCCTTCTCTTTCTTTCTTTATCTCCCTCTCCTTCTCCTTCTTTCTTTCATTCTTTCTTTATCTCCCTCTCTTTCTTTCTTTCTTTCTTTCTTTCTTTCTTTCTTTCCTTCTCTTTCTTTCTTTCTTTCTTTCTTTCCTTCTCTTTCTTTCTTTCTTTATCCCCTTCTTTTTCTTTCTTTATCTCCCCTTTCTTTATCTCCTTCTCTTTCTTTCTTTATCTTTTCTTTCTCTTCTTTTCTTCCTCTCTTTCTTTCTCCTTTCTTCTATCTTTCTTTTCATTGATTCATCACAATATTTTCCTTATTTGTGCTATAACCAAGTATTGTACTACAAAGAATTTAAGTGTATATATATATATATATATATTAAATTGTAGGGTAAGGTTCCCTATATTTATAGTTAAAGTGCTCAATATCAGTGATTGAGCGTGTGTAGTAGATAAGCGTAGCCTTCAGTGACTGTCAGAAACTGACAGTGACCAAAGGCCGTTGACTCCTTGTCTACACTTATCTACTATATATATATATAATCTTTGGTAGAAGCCTTCAACATGTTTGGAGAGGGAAAATTGCATTTTGTGGGTAGAGGGTCCACCAGGCACATTCTTTGGAGGAGAGGGGGGCACAATGTTGCTAATCAACAGCACTGCTTCTCTAAGTTATTTTAACCAGTAAATTAGTAAATGTCTCTCTACATTTCTGTGCACTCTGTGTTGAGAGAAAATGAAGAAATCCTTGATTCCTGCTGGAAAGAACAGAAAAAAAAATAATGGAAGTTTATTGTCATTTCAATTTTGCTACTCTTTTGAGAATAATATCGCCTTGATTTTTTATTGATTTTTTTTCAACTCTTCATGGTAGCCGACAATTTTCTGTGGAATCAGCAGCCTGCAAAATTCTCAAATTTTCAGCCTTTTTCTAAAAATTCAAGATTCTATTGTTTGATTAAGGAGAAATCATCTTCTTGCTTGACTCACTGTTTGTTTCTGTTTTATGGCATATCAACCTTTCTTTCTCTCTCTCTCTCTTTCTTCTCTTTCATTCTTTCTTTCTTTTCTGTGTTTTATTTTCTTTCTCTCTCTTTTTCTTTCCTTTCTTTCTTTCTTTCTTTCCTTTCTTCCTTACCCTAGCTGAGAACAATCATTTTTTTGTAAACATTTTTTTCAATGTTGCACTTTTTAAATGTTTTTTTAATAGATGGGAATTATTCTAATAATATACAAAAAAGTGCAATGAAATGTCAATCACATTTCTATAAATTTTTCGCCTAAAATAGTGAAAAATAAATATTCAATAATTTTTTTCTTAGTAATAATTTTCTTACATAGTAAAAATAAATATTTTAAGAAAATAAGCTAGTTTGTTACTTTTTAAGGTTTAATTGTCTAATTTTTTTTCTGTAAAACATTTTGTAAATATTTTTTTTTGTTTCAAAATTTTTTTTCTATGAGATTATACACTATTTAACCCATAGCTGGTGGGAATGTGGGGATTGATACCTTTCGTAAGGGTATTGGCCCTTATATGAACGCAAACGGAACGACTGGGATTCAAACTTACGTACTATGATTTTGAAGTCTGACTGCTTATCCACTGGGCCAAGTTGACTTTCCCCTTGCTTCTCTATTCTTGTTGTTGTCATTGGTTATTTGTGGAATCGTTGTGTTGGTTTTAATGAAAATTATTTGTAGAAATAGTGTACTCATTCAGTATAAAATGACGCATGTTGTAATATCTGATAAAAAGAAAAAAAAAGTTTATCTAAAAATTTTTTTTTTTCGGAAGTAAAAAAAGCCCCTAAAAATGATTGATTGTTATTCAATTTAAATAATTTAATTCAGAGGTAGTCCTCTGGGGGTGTGAATCAATATTTCAGGGTGTGCAAAAAGCATATTGTATATGAGGCTTTCAGAGTAACAATCCGACAAGCGCCAAAAATATAAAACAAAGGAAAAGACAAAAAAAAGCAAGGAAACAACAGGACACACTGTGATTGGCTGAAAATTTTTGTCCCGTGCACTCCCATTGCTTGCCAGGCGCTGGCTGAGTAGCTTAAGGCATACAATTGGCAATAGTGTTGTGGTGCTTGTCTGATTGTACTCCTAAGTCTGTACATTAGTTGATTTTCACTCATGTTTCAGTCTCAATTCAAATGGTAGAGGAGGCTTTTAGGGATACTGTGGTATAGATAACTCGTTTTTGGCTGTGGTGGCGCTTGTTGGGTTGTTACTCTCAATGCCTCATATATTTTGAGAAAGAGTAATTTTTGTAATTTTATTAAAATATCAATTTGTAATTTGTTTCTTTTCTGTAAGTCTGATTTTTTTTCACATTTTAGAAAATGAAATAAAGATTTTTTTTCGATAAAATTTAGTCGGATTCCACATTCTTTATCCTGGAATAAATCTTAAATTGTAGTAAGAGCATGGTCAGTGCAAAAATTTTAGTGGGGTGTGAGATCTGTTCAAAAATATTTTTTGGGTGCCTGAGTTAGAAAAGGTTGGGAACCACTAATTTAATTCTTAGAAATCTGGTTTTGAAATATCTTTATATTGTTTCCTTTTTTAAATCATCATTATTAAACTTGGACAGAATGAGTATGTAAAGGAATCAAAATATATTCCAGTGGAAACAGGCAGGAGTATAGAAGATAAAATATCCACAGAATAGAGGCGCAGTGGAAACATGCTGGATCCATAACACAGAGGTCCATTGATCGAAACTATGCTCTGCTACCAATTTAAAGGTACAGAGACACTGACAACTGGAGTAGAGGGATAGACAATTTTATTTACACATTCATACCACTTGCACTCATCATGCAAAAGTCTCCGATTCAGAGTTTCCAATTAAAAGCTATCTAAAGTTAGTATTCATGATTGGTAAATTGTTTTGCTATTTAATGGCACATCAACTTCTTTGGCTATTTAGTGCTGCGGGAGTTGTTTGGGAATTCTTTGGTGTAAATAGTTGATTTTTATGAGGGAGTTATTAGGTATAAGTTATTGTTTATTTTTGATGTTCATAAACACTTTAAAATTTTACTCCTCAAGTAATAATAAAAACAGCAAAAATTATTCCTCAAAATAAAGACCATCAGTATTCACAAACTTTTGTAATAACTCATTATATATATATATATATATTTTAGGTTGTCCCAAAAGTTTGTAAAGACTTTGAAATTATACTTGCCAACAAAAATTCTTCCTCAAAACATCATTTTTCAAGACTTTCTGCCATTGATCTGCAACTTTTGGATCTGGTGAAAGTCGGCTTTGAATCAAAGAATTAGTGACATGTTTCCTCCAACTTTTGGGACAACAGAATAAAATAATCTGGAATATTATTTGAAGGACAATTTTAATCCTTTGAAGTTTTCTAAGCTTTCTGGGAATACTAATAAAAATTATCTTACTCTGTTTGCAGCAGTTGTCTCCCCTTATTTTTTGTTCTTTCCTGTCACGGCCAACAATTTAGTATTGCACAAGTGTTTTGCTTTGTTGTTTAATTGTGAATTATTGATTGTTAAGTGATGTTACGTTCACTACAGTAAATTGAATCCACTTTAATTTGATTAAATTTCACAATATTCTGTTTTTGTTGAAGGGAGGAGGAGTTGGTGAAAGATTTTCTGGAAGAAAGAGAAAAAAATAGAATGGTAGGAGGAGGATTGGCTAGAAAGGAAGGATAGTTAAGATAATGTAAATTTGTGGAGAATAAAAAGAAAAAAGAAAAAAAGGAATGAATAATGGATTGGGCAGAAGACAAGGAAGAAAAGAATGAGATTTGAAAAATAAAAAAGGAAGTAATTGAAATTTTGAATAAAGCTGAAAACAAAATTCTATTTAAAAAAAATAACCTAGAAAGAATAAAACTTGAATAAAAATTAATTAAATGCACAATAACTAGAAGCTGAGTAAGATTTAATTGTATAAAATAAGTTTTTTTTTTAGAGAATAGTTAATAGTTTAGTAATTGTTTAAATTAGTTAAACAAATTATTCTTTGTAAAAAGAAAACAACCCAAAAACACTACTAGCTTACTGAAATATGAATCAATAAAAACTCAACTTCAAGTGAAATAAGGGAACTAATAATTTGACGATATAATAATGGAGCAGTTAAATAGATTGAAATATATTGAAGGAAGTGGTTAGATGCAGTCGGCTACACCTAATTTTAAAAATTTATTCGTAGTATTCACATTTAACAATTTCATTTACGTTTTCCATCCTGGTTTCTTAACTTGTTATGGTGGGTCAGCAATAAAATGTTCGCCACTGCTAGAATGTTTGCAAGCCATGTAGGCAGTCTGGGTTTGAGTTTACTAAACGTGGTCAGTGTAATTTTATCGAAAAATATTCAAATGTTGACATTTTTACTTCAAAAAACAATTTTTATCAATGAGAGAAAAAAAAAGAAAGACAATATTTTGTTGTTGTTAGGGTTAGAGTTAATATTTTATTTTTTGCCATATATGATAAAAAAGGGAGGTAATCCAAGTATGAAAAAAATATTTACGGTTGCGTATAGAATTTTCTGATAGGTGCAATTGACTGCAGATAACAATGGCCTATATAAAAATAGATCATTTACATTGGTTTTTGCTGACTAATGAATTTAATACAAATAGTAAAGGGGAAGCCTACTTGGGACAATGGATAAGCAGCTGGACTTCGGGATTGTATTACGCGAGTTCGAATCACAGTTGTTCTGTTTGCATTCATATTTTGACCAATACTCTTGAATTTCCTGTGACATAAATGGCCTTTGAATCAGTGGCATAGCTAGGTGGGGTGGGTGGGTGCGAGAGTGGCAGTCCTTCCAGGGTGACAGCAAAGGAAGAGGTAACACAATGTCACCCCAACAATATTTTTGCCAGGCTAAGGTAGGAAAATAGTCTAAAAGTAGGTTATTTAATGCTAAAGAGATTGTTGGTTTGGTTGATTGATTGGATAGTTTATTTTACCAGCATATCAACCCTCTTGCGTTATTTAATGCTGAAGAAGTTGCTTGGTTTTGTTTGTTTATTGCTTATCTGGATGTTTTGTATTTAAGGGATAAGGACTGTGGTCCCAAAAACCAATACACAAACTTCCAGAGAAGTTCTTAAAGGATTTGTGAAATTTTTGAAATTAAATTATTTAGATTTGTGAGTAAGATTATTCTTAACTACTGATATATTGGTTGATAATTTTTTCAGCATATCAACCCTCTGGGGTTATTTAATGCTGAAGAGATTGTTTGGTTTTGTTTGTTTATTGCTTATTAAGGTTTTTTTTTCATTTATTTTTATTATTGTTATTTTTATTTACTTTTTTTAGATTTTGATATGAAGGTTGCAGTTTGATAGGTATTAGTTGTGATATGTGGGAAGGAGGGTTTTTTGAAAAAATATTTTGGCTGAATAGCTTTTTTGGCTGAATAGCCTTTTTTTATCTTAGGAACTCTTAAGATGTTGTTAAGGTCTACTTTGTGGAAAGGGTATTTTTTTCTTGGTGGTACTTCATTTTTATTTGTTGGAGATCTATGCAATTTATCAGGATATGTTTTACTGTGTAAGGTTCCTGATATGGTACATAAATTGGTGCCTTCCAACAGTTATGAGTGTGTGATGATAGCAGTGTGTCCCATTTGGAGTCTTGCCATTACTATTTCCTCCCTTATCATCTTTTTGTTAGAGATTTTATCTTCTGTTTTTGCTTTTTCAATGAAATTATTAAAATCACGTCTGCTTTCTTCAATTTCTTTTTACCAGATGTGACGGACGAAGTATTCATGATGTTAGGAACATTAATTGTCAGTTTGGCCTGTTTCAACCTCTTCATGGCTCAGCCTTGTTTCAACGAGGACAAACTCAGGTAGGCATTACAATTCTTGAGATTAAAAATTCTTTGAACTTTGACCTATTTTCTGCTGTCCTTGTGTTGGAGGCTGGGATTCACCATTTTCACTGTTTTTTTAAAGGAAGATAAAGCTGGGAATTTTTGTCTGGCTTTTATTGCCATAATTATTTGTCTGCAAAAGTCAACAGGATCCCTTACATAATCCAAAATGCATATTTTAACTGGATTGATTTCTTGCAAAAAAACACAATTTACAGAAAATGGCTAAATTGGATATATCTGTTTTTCCAAATTAACTCTTCAGATATATATATATATATATACTATTAATGAACTTAGTATACTCTACCGGGTCTTCACCATCAGGATCATCAGGAGAATACCTTTCTATCGATCCTTTATATATTATATAATCCAAAATGCATACTTTAATTGGGTCGACTTCTCAGATTTTCACAGGCAAAAAACCACAATTTACAGAAAACACCTGATTTGGATATATCTGTTTTTACTAATGAACTCTTCAATCTTTTTTTTTAATTATTCTATATACTATGGATCCTGCTGTGTGTGATCCTCGTTGTCTGTGAGCACCTGCTATCAATGGCTGTTTTTCTATGCACAGATAAATTGTAGATTGGTCATGTATGATTTTTTATGAGGCAACCATCTGCCGTAGGCCACTGTAACACTGCGGTCTCTTTTCGCTTGGGGGCAAATGTAAGTCTTTGGGATACAACTGGAAACGGGATGTAATTTATGAAAGTTTGAGAAACCCTGTAAGGAATAGTTTTGGAGTACTTATATAACTTTCCCTTGAACAAGGCTCTTTGTTGTCACAATTGCGGCAGGCAGTGATCTTCTTTGGTGAGTGTGTCTTCTTTAAATCGCTCCCAAATTAATCTTACCTTGGTTGTTTCTGCTCTATTTTCGACTCCACCTGAGCTGTTCATTTTACTGAAAAATCGATTTCTTACCAACTCATAGATGGAGGCCTGGGTGATCAACTTTATGCATTGTCACTGTGTGCGTATACTCCCCAAAATGCCAAATGTGGCATTCGTTTATATATTGTCAATTACACCAGCCAAGAAAACCCAACCCATCTCGAAAGCCAAAAAATCGACTAACACCCAAACAAGCTTTCTCTCTCTCCACCCCTGACCAATGTTACATGACCATTGGCTTCTAGTTTTAGACAATAAAATGATGAACATGAATCAATAAGGGAAAAAAAAGTAGTAATCTAATTTTTTTTTCTGTGCAGGTCTTCTCTACCGTATCTTTTGATTCCCTTGAGTCTGCCGTGAGAGGTGACCCCATTTCTATTCTGACTGGGTAAGTTTTTTGATTTTCTTAAAGTCTATCTATCTATTACAATATAAAAATCAGATTTTTGTGGTTGTATGAGAGCCTATATCTGGTAAATCTTCAGAAAATGAAACCACAATAGTTATTTTTAGAAATAGCATCCTGTTTATGCGTAGAGCTTTTTAGAAAATAAAACCACAATAGTTATTGAAGAAAAAAAAGATTCAGGCCACTAACATTTTCATATGTACGTTACTGCCTTTCTATATAAAAGCCTTCCTTAACCTAGCTTTAAAAATGAATTTAGCAGAGAAAAGCATAAGAAATTAATTCAGCAGAGAAAAGTATTAGAAATGAATTCAGCAGAAAAAAGCATTAACTGCTTTCCGATATAAAGGCTTCCTTAATTACCTTAGTGGCAAGTCCCCAGCGCTTGGGCAAAGCTGAGCAATATTTTTGATTTATATATATATAAGTATAAAATGCATGTGCGCAGTTGATTTTTTTTTTCTTCCTACCTAACTCCTCTGGCAATTCATTGTGAATAGTCTTGGAATTTGATATGAAGGTAATTCGGACCTGGGGCAAATTTCTAATTGGTTTTTAGTTGGAAAAAACATCGATTTAGATATACTTTTTCAATTTTGATAATTTACCATATCGTGGTTGTCAACAGACGCCAACAACCAGTATTTCACAGAAGTCTTTAGCCCAACAGTCAAATAAAAAGCTGGTATTTGAACTTAAATTGTTTTAAAATTAAAAATATTTCTACAATTTTCTAAAGTATTAGAACTTTTTTTTGCGAATAGAATTTTATTGAAAATAATGGTGAAATAATTTATTTAAAGATTTTTTTCTAGCGCCCGGGCAAAGCGGGGCAATACTTCTAGTATATCTATAAAAGTAAAATTGTGTGTGTGTGTGTATAATCAAGTTTCTACCTTACTCCGCTGTCAATTTTTAGTCTACTGACTATTTGACATAAAGGGTATTCAGACCTTTTAATCGGTTTTTAGCCAGAAATATTGCTGGTAAGGGGTCAAAGTTGAAAGATTTGACCTTTGTAGCCTCTACCAAAGTAATCTGCCAATTTTGGGTGTAAACACTTGAAATTTGATATATGGGCTATTTGTACATAGAGAACACTTTATATTATTCAGGCTTAAAAATGCCTAAATAATAGCTGCTAAGGGGTGAAAATTTGGAATTAAAAAAGACCACAAAACAAAATGAAGACAAAAGTGAACATTCAGACAGAAAATTGCATAGAATAAAGAGAGAAACAACTCAAATGTCTATCTGTATTGATTACTTTGTGTTCAAAGAAATTTTTCAAATCATATTAGCCTCTTCATCATAAAACATAATTATCTTGTTGGAAATATTACTTGTTACTATTGAAATTATGTAGAATGTTGAAAATATGTCATTTTATTAATATATTATATATAGAACTAGAAGTATTGTCTGGCTTTGCACGGGCACAGGGGACTTGCCATTAAGGTAATTAAGGGAACCTATTATGTAGGAAAGCAATTAATGCTTTTTTATACTAGATTTATTTCTAATGCTTTTTTTATACTAAATTCATTTCTAATGCTTTTTTTTATACTAAATTCCTTTCTAGTGGTTTTTTATACTGAATTCCCTAGAGAAAAGCATTAGAAATGGAGTTAAGGAAGCCTATTATATAGGAATGTATGGAAATTTTAGTGGTTCAAATCATTGTGCTATAAAAATTTCAGTCTGAATGCTCACTTTTGTGTTCATTTTGTTTTGTAATATAATGTTGACTCCTTAGCAGCTATTATTCCAGTTTAAATCCTATTATAAAGTGTTCTCCATGCGCAAATACCCATATATCAAATTTCACATGTTTAAACCCAAAATTGGCAAAGTATTTTGAACTTTGATCCCTTACCAGCTAAATTTCCAGCTGAAAACTGATTAAAAAGCTTGCCCATGGTCTGAATCCCCTTTATGTCAAATTTTATGCCAGTAGACTAAAAATTGATGGAAGAGTTTGGTTGAGACTGATTGTACACACACATAAACACACACACACACACAATTTCACTTTTATAGATATATAGATTGCCTCATTTTAATTGTATTCCATTGAATTGCAAATCAATGCATATTATCAATTATATAATTATCTTTCGAATTTATTGTTGTTAAAACACAATATTTCATTTTATTTTCCTTCATTTGGTATTTTAATATCAATGTTAAGAAAAGACTATCAATGTTGGAGATTAGAACAAAATGATCATAATTTGCAATTATTGCTCATTAGAACAATTTAAATAGAATTTTGGCAAAAGATAACACAGTCTCAGAACTATAGAATATCTTTGTATAGATTTCAACTTTTGATAAAAAAAAGGGGAAGGTTATAGGGAAACAAGTTTGATTTTAATCAGTTTTAATATTCTTGGATAGTTGTTTTCCTATAAGTCAACATTTAGTAATTATGAAAAAAAGATATGTTTAACATAGCTCTTTATATCTACAAAAGTGAACATGTGTGTGTATGAGATGAGTAATTCTCTACCAAAGTACAATGCCAAACTGCTTTTGAGCCAGAAATTTAGCTGCTAAGGGGTCAAAGTTCAAAGATTGAACTATTGCGGTCTCTACCAAAATATTCTGACAATTTTTGGTCTTAACACTTAAAATTTGGTAAATGGGGTATTTAGGCCTGGGGAACACTTTGTAATTGGTTTTCAGCTGGAAAAATAGCTGCTAAGGGGTCGGAGTTTGGAATTACGAAAACACAAATCCAAACGAACATCAAAGCATTCAGACCACCAAAATTTGCAAATGTACCATGCTGCTTTCCTATTTATTAGGATTCCTTAACTACCTTAGTATCAACTCTCCAGTGCCCTGGCAAAGCTGGGCAATACTTCTAGTCTATTTATAAAATCTAGTGCTTAGATAGATAGGAACATATGTATGCTGCCAACACAACTTTATTATCTAATGAAAGCATAATAATATAAGTGATTATGGGAAATCCTCTTGGGAGAGTGGAAAAGCACTTGGAATTTAGAGCCCTAATGTGTGAGTTCAAATTCCAGTCATACTGTCACATTCATATATGGGACAGCCAAACCAGTGGACTGATTATGACAAAACATGGCATAAAGGTCTCTTGCCAAGGGATGGTCCATACCAATTTTCAAGGTCACAGTAAAAGGTCATCAAGGTCATAGCCTATTTATGTATACTTACCTACAGCCCAAACCACTGGACCAATCATGATCAAATATGGTATTATAATGTTACCCCACTTAGAGATGATGCACATAGTTTTTCAAGCTCAATGGTCAAACATATGTATATTTACACACGTACAGCTGAAACCACTTAACCAATAATGACCAAACCTTGCATGATTATGGTTCCCCATTTATGGATTGTGCACACCATTTTTCAAAATCAAGGTCAAAGATCAAATGTCAAGCCAATGTATATATACTCTCCTACAGCCTAAACCACTGGACTAATCTTAACCAAATCTAGCATTATGATGATGTACACAATTTTTCATGGTCAAAGATCAAGCATCCTTTTTTCTTGCCCACACAAGTATACATATATATTTAGGCAGAATTTTACAAGTTTTGTTAAAGAAAACTGTAATCGTCTCTTTTAGGATTTTCTTTTCTATTTTTCGAACAATATATAATATGGCTTGGTTGAGAAAGAGGTTAGTCTCCTAAAACTGAGTTCATAAGTTCAATCCTGGTTATGTATACCTGATGATTTCTAATAAGAATGAAAAAGATCTATATGGAAACGACCAAATAATATCTATAAATAAATAAATAAATACAATTCATTCACTTATAATACTGTCAGAAGCATATTCCAATCAATATTTATGGGCACACACGCACACACACACACACATATATATATATATATATAAAATTATAGTGTGTAAAATTTACAAAAAGAAAAACCTCCAAAAATGTGTATAACTTGATTTAGTGCATAAAATTTTTGTGCATTCATAAAATTTACCTTTAAATAAATTTTTATAGGTATATTGCCACATTGTTGGTTTTTTTGTTTGTTTGTTTATTCTATTTTCTTACATGCGTGTATCAAAAATTTATATTTATCGACACGATTTATGAGAACTGACTTTATCCTTCTTCGTATAAAATAATATTGATTGGAATAAAATATGAAAGAATCAAAGGGGATGGGAGAGTAAAAAGAAATTTTGTAATATTTATTCCACCCTTTAAAAAAAAGAAAAATTGTCTGCGACACTGAAAATAATTGTAAAACACAAAAATACGAAAAAAAAAGAACCCCAGAAAAACCCAAAACAAAAAAAAAAACAAACAATAAACAAAATAAAAAAAAATACAAAAAACCTCCAAAATACAAAAAATGAAAATACCGGAGAAAACCCCAAAATACAAAAAAAAGATACAAAATATACAAAAAACTCCCCAAAATTCCCCAAATACAAAAAAAACAAAATAAAAATAAACAAAATTATAAAAAAAACAAAGTACAAAAAGAACACCTCAAAAACACAAACTACAAAAAAAACTAAAAAAATAGAGGAAAAGAATTAAATATTTATTACGCAGCTTTGTTGTATTCTAAGAATGTCTTTCAATAACAGTGTTTTGTTTTGATGCTGTTCTAGTTGCAACAGTATGAATTATTCATGCTACAAATTCTAAAATATTCCATGAAGAATTGGTCAACATAAAATGTCTGTGACATTAAATGAAATTGTTTATTTGTTTTTTTAAATTCCATTTTATTCTAATTTTTATTTTTGTGTGTTTTAAAGCAAACTGGAGCCATTAATAGTTTGCTCTCAGTTATCTCCCTTTGTTTATTCTTGACAAAAGAGATTAAAAAGAGAAAAAATCTGGGCATGGAAATTTTTGTATATTGAAACTTAATAAAACAGAATTTTTGTTCTGTATTTATCATTTTGGGCTACAGGTAATTTTCCCTTAATTCATAAAAATATCATCATATATATGTGAGCATCAGACTACAGGCAATAGAAAATAATAAAGGGAGGCAATGGTTTCTGTCATTAAATGGCCACTTTCTTTTTCTTAAGAACACTCTTGAACAGGTGTTCTCAACCACGGTCTACAGGCAAAATATAACTAATTTTGAGTTTACAATGATATTTTGGTGGTCCATGAAGAAAACCAACGCATAATGGTTTTTATTCTAAAAAATGAAATTCTACTGTAATTTTTGTTTTGACATGAAAAAAGCTGAATTAGACATTCAAATGAATTTGAAATGTATTTTCTAGATTTCAAAAATTTCCATAAGATTGCTTGGGTTACTGAATTGTACGATTCCCCCATTGAATTTTCTTCTTTGTAATCAGTGTCCAATAATGATTCTTTAATCACAAATTGAAATTAAATCACTGCATATCAATTTCAGATTGATATATTTGCAATTGATTTTACTCAATTCAAATCGGGCATACAAAACTGTCCCCAATCAAATGACTAGAAAGACCTATTCAACAATACCAACCTGAATAAAACTCTACAATTCTTATAATAAATAAGACTATATACCAAAATCTAAACCTATCTACTCTGAAAAAACAAAAACACTAACTACTTAATCTATGCCATTAATCTATCTCTATAATACTAAAACTCTATTGAACTTGTTTGCTTGCTTGCTTTAAAGCCTCGGTTCCAAAGATGACTAATTCGTCATAATAA
>JAYKTE010632601.1:0-17980 GCA_036873565.1 Xipholeptos notoides | reverse complement strand
ATTTGTTTATATTGGTGAATACATATATATATATATATATATATATATATATATATATATGTGTGCATGTAGGAAATAAATTTTTTCCAGACAATATTAATAGGAAATAAGAAGACAAATAGGAAACATTTCAGGTGTTTATTGATATCTGGACATATGTTTTGCTAAATTTGATAATGCTAAATATATAGCGAAACATGTATAGATATTAATAAACACCCAAAATTTTCCTATTTGTCTTCTTATTTCCTATTAATACATATATATATAAATACTTTTATTAATAAAGTATTTAGTTATATATGTATAAATATATATATATATATTATATTTTCAGTGTGATAAATTTTATAACTTCTGTCCAAGTTATAGGGACACCCTATATATGTGAAATATTTATGCCTTCATAAGTACATATAAATGAAGATCTATTATGTGTGTACATAACACATGTATAGAGGAGGATATATCTATTTGGTCAAGCATCAATCCAAGTTAGGCACAAGGCCAGTTTTACATGATCCCATTTAGAGGAGGAAACAAGAAACATACAGATTGATGGAAATACATTGTTTCCCACACTCATATTTCAGACATTATTTTATTAATACATGTTAATATATGTGGAGATTCATACCTTTGTGTATTAGTCCAAATGCAAACGTAAACAAAACAACTTGGATTCTAACTCACATATAATGATTCCGAAGCCAGACTGCCTATCAACTACCCCCAGTGGACCTCCTCCAAAACTAAGTGCCAAAAATTTTAGTTTGTGATTTCTTAGTTTGTACTTGAAAAATATTAATGCTATTTTATAATGTTTGATATTAAATCTTTCCAACCTAATAATTTACTTGTTTCTGATGAATAGGCAAGTCTTCATGCTATAATGAATAAAAATTCAATCTAAAAGATTGTTTCTGCTGTAAGCCTATATTCTATTTACTCTAAATATCTGAATTGATTAAACCAATTTTTTAACATTCATCCATAAAATGGTTGGAATTGCATCAATTTTGAATAATGAGATTTGTAGGATGGAGTGGTTGTTGCGGCACGTTTATTTAACTGGCATTTTTGCAAGGAGATTCTTTTAATATCATCATGACCGCCAGAAAGAAGAGATATGACTCTCATTCTACTCAATAGCACTCATATTGCTTTCATTAGAGTTGTCCAACTCCTTCGCTGCCATTTTCTTATTTAGTTTTAGTTAAATCATCATAATAGTAATGAGGTCGGCCTACTGACCTTGGAAAGTTGAGTCAGCTCAACCATTGAACCCACACAAGTTCATTGGTGAGTTTCCTAGGAATATGAAATTCACAAGTGGTGCTCAGCTGCATATATATCCAAATAAGGGAAGACCTACAGTTTTCCTTCTCCTAGATGTCTGTCTTACCTTAGACTAAGGATGCATCTATCCAGTGGTTTAACTTCGACCCCAGGCCCTAACCTGGTTATCTCCATGTCCCAGCGCATGATACAGTACCTGGTATTCATAAATAGTCACCCATCTCATTACTGATCAGGCTTGATGTTGCTTAACTTTGGTGATCCTATAGGAACCGGTGTCTCTAATGTGACTTGACCATATTTAAGTTAAATTATTGTCATTGAAATACCTTGGATTATGTTTTGTGGTTCAAATTGAAAAAGAAATTCACACATACCAATAGAGAGCAATGTTTTCCTTGTTATGGCTTTACACAAATCATTCTATTTGCTGAAAATTACTAATTAAATAAATAAGCACAAAATATAAGGGCATAAACATATCAGGTTCTTGTTGATACACTTAAATGTGTTAAACAATTTATTTAAAATTCATTTTACATAATGAATCATGAAAATTGACCTTTTCCGTGAATGACACACAATGTATTGTCTCTCTTTTTCTGAAACAGTGCACACATTTGTCCTGGAGATCTCTTCAGATTTGAAATCAGCATGAAAAATACTCCTAGAAACACTTGAAATTTTCTCATATGTTTGAAGTGTCCACCAACTCAAAATCTAAGCCCTTTTTTAGTCCCTGGTCGATAACCTAACAAAACATTCTTCTTTGGCTGTAAATGACCACTCTGCTGTTGACAGGCCAATAAATTGAACAATAAATCAATCATTTTGAAAAATGGTGTACAATTTGAGTATATCATTTGTCTTTGTATATTTCATAGTTAATTTTGATATAACTTTATTTAAGTTGAATAATAAATACACTGGATTTCAATAATTTGTGTCGATAAACCACCCTTAGATTGCCAAAACATAAGAAAAATTGGAAATTCTTGAAAATAAAAATATGCTTCATTTTTTTTATTAAAGATGTCAAATCATATTGAATCTCTTAACCATTTTATCCACTAAAGTGGAATTATGTAAGTGGGTCATTCCAAAAGTAATAATTTATGGCATATCAATCTTGTTTATGCCAAAACAATCATTATGGTAAACGTCTTACTTTCATTGTCATAAATTGAATAAAAACAATATGAGTCAATTTAGGACACCTGAGGAAGGTCAAAGGGGGATTCAGTTGAAACATTGTGGCAAAGAAAATAATATGGATGAAGAAAACAGTCTGATTAATGCTTTTAGAATTCATCATACCATATCTCAGAGTGAGAAAGAAAATAATATGGATAAGGAAAATATTATGAATAATACTATTAGAATTCATCATACCTCATCTCAAGGATTTTAAAAAGTGAGAAAGAAAATAATATGAATGAGGAAAATAATCCAATTAATACTTTTAGAACTCATCATACCTCATCTCAAAGTGAGAAAGAAAATAATATGGATGAGGAAAATAGTCCAATTAATACTTTTAGAACTATTTACAATAATTCTATATGGATGAATTTGTTATGCAGTTGTGATAAATGCAGTGAACTTCCTAGTTGCAAGTATGATGAATGGAGTCGCCCTACCATTGAGCATTATTCGATATCTTTGATTTAGATGAAGTAAGAAGGATTTTTCTTTATCTCTTTGTTTTATCAGAATTCTTTTTAGTTCCTCTCCAAATAAACTGTTGTGACCCCTAAAAGAATAGGCCAGTGTTTTACTTGTCAAATTTCCTATACTGACAAATATATGACAAAAAGGTTCAAAGAGTAAACATTAAGTGCTTTGTCGAGTAAAATATGACTTGCACTTTATGTAATCGAGCTTGAAAATTTTTCTGATATCAAGAAAGAAGAAGTATGTAAGAAGGAAAAAAAAAAAATCTTTACTGAATAATTTGATTTATGTGAGATGGTAGTATTGTTGTTTTAAAACAATAGAATTGTTAAGTTAAATTTAAGCTTAAAAGTAGCTGATTGCTTTTAATAAGATTCCTTTTTTTTTTAAAAAGAATAATGCATCTCTATTTAAAGTATGGAAGTCTGTAATTTTCAAGTAATAATTTAATTTGAATTGACAGAAACAAAGAAAAGAAATAGGATACTTGCTCAAAATCATTTTAGCCACAATATTAATCAGTTAATTTTAAAGGAAATCATTACTATGTACCCAATATTTTAGCAGTAAATATTCAACAATTTACATCTAGATTTATTATTATCGGATCTCACAGCAATCACCAGGCACTTGAGCACCCTACAACCAGTGGTTTTTACTGAAGTCAGAGTTACAGCAAGTTTTCTTCGAGATTCAGCAGGCTCTTCGCCATACCAGTCAAAAGGTGATTTGGTCGAAATGTTGTGAGAATGAAAATAATAGACGAGGAAAATAGTCCAATTAATACTTTTAGCTCTTTTTTTGTTTTTAATTTTTTCTTTTTTCTATTTTCATCCTCTCAAAATGCCACACCCTGGCACATACTGCCCAGGGCCACTGCATTTATCGAATATAAAACATAGTTGAGGGTGAATGCAACATAGGCTCACATATTGTTAACAAATGATTGTACATTGTTATTTAATATTTAACTGATTTCAAAGGCAAAAAGAAGAAATGTGTGATGCAATAAAACTATTGCTATTTATCTTATATTATGATATTTATTCAGTGAAAATACACTTGAATTTAGCACTGAGGCCATGAAATTTTGAGGGAATGTAATTAAAACTTTGGGGTGAGTTTTGCTATTCTATATTTATCCTTAACTTGACATATTCCTGAACCATTCACCCATTTGCATCTTATAAAAAGTCCTTGCATTCTTCAAATAGATGGATGAATTTTTTATTTATACAATTCAGTGCAGAAGGGAAATGAAACCCAACATTCCCTCCAGCTATGAGTTAAATAATGCATATTGCATTATTCAAAAATGATTTTTTTTGGCATTAAATGACCTAAAAGTGGTTGATATGCCGTAAAACACAAACAAATAAATGCATACCCACATTTATATATATATAACATTGTGTATTTGTTATTAAGAGATAGTTTCATTAAGCAGCCTTTATAACATATGCTTGGTTATCTTAATTCAGCTATTCAAGTAGAAAATCTTATTACTAGAATATTATACAGCTTTTAGCCTAATGAAAATATTGTAAATAAAGAATTCACATGAATGAAGATAGGCATACCTTTTATTTTTTATCTATGATGAAATTAATGTGAAAGAAATGAGATATAAAAGAATAATAAAGCCTTGTTCCTCATTGAATTACTTGCAGAATTTTGTTTTGTTTTGTTTTGTTAAGTTTGTTCTGGCCAATCTTATTTTTTGTTCATTTGTAACTTCAAATCATTATCTGATCTTCTTATGTTCCCCCTGAGATATTGATAAGAGATGCAACATAGAATAAACTAGGAGCCATGAAAATGGAATTAAACACCCACAAACTGTATTGTATAAAAAGGAAGGTTCAGCAATAATTATGCTTAACATTTACTTTATCTATGTTATTTAGTTACTTTATTATTTTTTTATTGACAACTTTTATCAATTAAAATTGGAATTCTATAGTATGATATATTTGAAAAAAAGATTTTATATCAAATCAAAATTTGTAGAGAATCCTCTTGATTTTTCTTTACTCAAGCAAATCTAATCAATTTTCTTTTGCTATATGTTATGTGTGTGTATGTGTATAGATAGAGAAGGGTCCATGTATGTGTGTTTGTATATATATGTGATTCCCGCATCAGCCTGCACAGCCACACCACCAGCTGCAGTCCTCCAACTGAATCAAGACCAAACCAGGGCATAGAATTTCATGATCTCTCAAGATCAACGAAGCCAATAAAAATACTTTTATTATATATAAATATATCATATACTTTATAGAATGAGTTATTTTGTCCAGTTTGATGTTAGCACCATGCAATTCTATTTGGTCAATTTTTCTTTTTTTGCAACCCTCAGTAATAATACTCATTTATGAGCTCTGAAGTTTTGTTAATGCTCTAATGGTAGTTTTGGCCTCAAACATAAAAAAGTTTCTGATACAGGACACCCTTCAGCATTTAGTAGTTTTTATTTTATTTTATAAAGTCAATAGAAATGCATTAAGTAAACTGTTATTTATAAATCTTTTTGGAACTTTTTATTATTGGTTTTGGGGATTCTCTCCTCACCCCGTATGAGCCCACACTTTTTACTTAAGTGGAAATGCAGTGAAATCAAATGGATGTGTCATAAATAATAAATATTGTCACTTTTAGACAGGGATTTGCATTGAGGCCAACTGCCATGTTTTTTGGGGGTGTTTTTTATATCTATATATATATATATCTCCAGTGCTACTGTGGCATAAAGTCATCCTAGTCATGTTCCACTTTTGAATGATTTCCAAAATTTGTTGGTGTTTTTTTTTTTGGGGGGGGGGGTGTTTTTGGCAAAAAAAACGAAAGAAGTTTTCTTTACAGAATGGCTCTTTTGAAATTAAGTAAGAAACAAAAATTTATTGTCATTGGTTAATATTTTCAAACAAGTCAATTCTGATGATATACATTTTATCCATTATCTGTATTCCCTTCAAAATATGAATTTATTGTCTAAAAGTATTAGACTGATTCACAGGGTATTTCTTTAGAAAGTGTTTGGGAAGCATTTAGTGCCATATACAATATCATAAATGTTTTAAAATTGCATCCAATATTTTTGTTTTTTCAATATTTGTTGGGTGGTGGTAAAAAACATAATCCCCTGCAAATAGTGAAGGAATACTGTATATTATTAGATAAAACCTGGATAAATCAAGTAATTTTTCATATTCATACATACATCTTATATAGACAGGGCCATGGTTAGGGCCCCGCAGAGACCGCAAATGCAGGGGTGGGCACAAGTTGCCTAGGGACCTCAAGGCTCCTTGGCTTCACAGATCTATTGTACTGAAACAAAATTAACAAATTAATTATTTGGATTAACTGGAAAATTATTATCATTCTTTTATGTTGAAATATATATTTATCTGTATGTGGCTGTGGTTTGTGAGCAGATAAATCTAAATAGATAGGTAAGACATTTTTCTTGTGTTTTTTATTGCCTTCTTTTTATTCATTCCCTTATTATGTGAACTGCCCCCTCCCATGGAGAAACATTCCTAAATATGTGGAAAAGATTTCCTCTCACTGCTGCCTCAGTTGATTTCAAATGCATTCAGTGTTTATAGACATGGCTTTGTGCATTTTACTTGTGTATCTTTGCCAGCATTCATAGCATGTTCATGGGGTGTGAATAGAAATGTGTCACTGGCAGAACACTGCAACATAAGGTTTATTCAAGATGGAAGCATTCAAAGAATGACCGCTAAGGGCACTTACCATTCGATGTGGGTTCAGTGGAAAACTATTGAAGAAGCCAAAAATAAAAATGCATCACCTTGTGAGAGTAAACTTATATACATGTGTATGTGTGTATATATATATATATATATATATATATATATTTATCTCTGAAATGGTTAGAAGAATAATTACAAACACATTGCTTTTAGACATGAGAAACCGATAGAGCAAATGCTTAAGGAGAAAGTATGTATCAATAGGATAAACAATCAGACAAAAGATGGCAGACTTCAGTTGTTCGCAGTAAATATTCACAACAAATACTTAATTGTTCTTGTTTTCACAAAACATGCCTTTATTATTTTGCTGACAATTGTTATGATTTATAATAAGTATGAAGACTGTTAGAAAGAAAACTCCTGCTTAAAAATCAGTTATTATGCATATATTCATATAGATATGATTTATGATTATTAGGGCATCAAATACATTTATGATAATTATAATTTCAATTCCCCTTTTTTTATTAGACTGTTTTCAATTTTGAATGATAGGGCATATACGTTTTGTATTAAACATTTAAGTTCCTTTGCGATTTTTAAGAATATTTGATGTAAGTAGATTTCAAATAATATTTACTAAGAAGTTATATACTTACAGGCACACATGTACAAACTCTCTCTCTCTCACACACAAACACACACATACCTAAATAGATACATTAATGAAACACTTTTAAAAAATGTAAATACATATATATGCCAGATCAGAAACAAAAGTAGAAAATAATGCTATAAATCAAATTGATCAAATATTGTGAAGAGTTAATCAAAGAATATTAAACATTAATATCTTAAGATAATAATTGTTATACTGATAATAATTACCAAATAATATATAATAGGTTATGCTCTAGATTTTCTCATGAGACCCTGGAATGAGTTACTGATTTATTCATTATTAATCAATTTATCTGATTTAAGATTAAGTTTAAAATTATTACTAGTATCATATCTCTTCCAGTTGTTACAGTTTGCTTAGCTTTTACAAACTGTAGGTCAACTTGAGCCAGTGGATAGGCAGTCGGACTTCGGAACCATATTATGCAAATTTGAAGCCCAGTCATTACGTTTACTTTCACATTTGAACTAATACCCTTGGGAAAGGTATGGACCCCACTTTCCTTTCAGATATGGGTTAAATAGTGCATATTGTGTTATTAAAAAAAACTATGTGTGAAAAAAAACGTTTATCAAAAATAATGATTACTATTGGAATTAAATGACCTAAAAAGTTTGCTATGCTGTAAAATAAACAAACAAGCTGTTGTGTTCCAGGTTAAGGGGTCACAATATTAATTGTTTTTCCATCAGCTGGAGTCAATTTTTGTCATTTTGTTTCTGCATCATACTCTGCTTTTCATCTACAAACTTCATTAGCTGTAGTTGTTTTCCATTATTTTCCTTGTCTTTTCATATTCTGCCTCTGCAACTCTAAAGTCTGCATTTGGTGTAGATGCATCATTTCGGCAATTGCCTTGACAGTTCTTCCATTAGATTCACAAGACAAATCTGGGTTTTCAAAATATGAAGTTCCAAAAAGTATGTACTTTTCAGAAAAACAGAAAAACCACGCCTTTACAAAAAGTATATGCAAAATCAGTATTTACCAATTTTCCACGAGAGAAGAGAAAAAAAATCATATTCTTGTGGTTTTAAAAGAATGTTCAATTCTCCACAGAGAATAAAAAAGATTATTGAGAGTTTATTTTAATTCGATAGAGAAAGAAAAATACGAAGAATTTTTAGTCCAGAAGAATTTGGAATAAAACGAATTAGGAATCCTTTTTTGTAGAGTTGATATACTTTTTTTTCTCGTTATTTTTACCAAGTAAAAAAATCATTCAGAATCATTCAGAAGAGAATTTGCTTTCTTGGCTTTTTAAACCGAAAGAAGAACAAAGGATATTTGCATACTTGAAAAAGGTTTGCTAGCCTGTAAGGAGGCTAATTTTTTTTCAGATTAGAACAAAAAATATTCAATTTCAAAAACAGTCACAGAAAAACAAAGCAAAAAATATCTAGGGCTATAAAAATGTCTTATTTCAAATTTGAAAAATTTGCATTACTTGCCAATGCCAAAGTTTGAAATGAATTACTTGAGTTCTTTAGCACTTTTTTGTAGAAAGGAAGTTAGTTATTCATCAAAAAAGATTTCCTCATGGGTTCTTTTTTTAATCCTGTCATCAACAATGTTGTGTTCCTTGTTAAAAGGTCACAATATTAAAGTAGAGAGTCCTAGTAAGCAAGACAAGCGGTTAGACTGCGTATGTATTCTCAGCTCAATGGCAGAGATGTCTGGCTTACAGATGAGACCATTCTGTCAGTGTGTGTTTGCTACCCCAGAACACAAACAAAATGTATTATGACAAGCATATCTTTTTCTCTAAATTCTAATCCCTTTTTCTCACATTTTAATTGTTTTGTTAGGTTTTTTTCTTTGATAGCATTCATTTTGGATGAGGAAAATAGTCTGATTAATACTTTTAGAAAGCATTTATTTTATTCAGTTTTGTATTTATAAGAAAATCAAGCTAAAAATTTGTAATTGTTTTGGACATAGCTAAACAACCCAGATCTTAAATCACAAGTAAAATTATCAATTAATTCTGTAAAATGACTTGACAAGAGTAATTTGTTTGCTTTTTGCAATGCATTTCTCTTCTCTTATTTTTCTTTAAGAAATATAAAGAAATTTTGTTTGATTGTTAATGACATTGATAATACTCATAATGTTTCATATGAAGTATTTTATTGATTACTCTTGTTACAATAAATATTCTGGTGTATTGAAGATAATATCGTCATTCAATACTTTCATGTCGATGTCATAAAAAACATAATTGGCACTTTATTCTTATGCCATTATAGATTAAACCCATTTTCAAGGCTATGCAACTCTTTGAAGATGAGGCCAAAAGAATCGACTCCCACTTTTTATCTTGTAAGACAATCGCTGATATCAAATTATTTGTCTTCCTACTAAGCCAATGAACAGAAATTCTCAATAATTAAAGGAATTGAACAGTTACAATTTAAGAGCTCAATTATTCTTACTTGGTAAGAAAATAGCCTAATTATTACTTTCTCTCTATTCCCTTTATAGATTACTGCTCAGATATTGGCTGTATATCTCGAGCATTTGGTATATTTGTTTAAGTCTCAAAAAGCTTTCATTTCTCTTCCTTTTTTTGTATTGTTAATAACCCACAGACAATATTAAACCATTATCTCTATAAAATCAGTCAAATCTCATTACATTTTCTCATTCTTATATGAAATAAACCAAAATAAAAATAAAATAAATCCTCACCATAAAAACTATGTGACCTCAAATAACCGCAAATGGTTGATAGGTCATTAAACACAATCAAAGCAAAGCAAAACAAAACAAATCATTCTTATATACATATATATTTATATGTGTGTGTTTATGATTTTCATTCATAAATAAATTAATACAAGCTTAATAGTGTTTCTTGAATCCTTTACTATTATTCCTTTCATCTGTTATCTATAATTATGTTTTCATAATAAAATTTACTGTTTACTGGTTTATTTAAATTTTTATATACCCAAATGCTGTAGTAACTTTTTGGTCAACCTATACAAGGTTTTATTGTTTTTGAAGGTAATAGTTGATATGGTTTTAGTTTATTAAGGCACATCTTTTAAATATTATAATCAGTTTTGAAATGCACATCTCTGCATAAAGGTTTAATACTAGCAGAACCTGTGGAAAGTCCACATTAGTTAGATTTTTTTTAAACACACATCAGCAAGAACCTTCCGATCTTATAGGCAGGATAAATTAGAATGAAGTTGTCCTTCAATAGAAAAATTAGTGTAATATATTTCAGATCAGAGTGCCTATAAAGGGAAGTAATTTGTTTCTCTGTAATTACTGTATAAGGTCATGATGTTTTTTGTAAAACAAGACAAGCAGATTAATATATAGATATTATATCACAATTGTTATTGGCATTAAATGACCCAGAAAAGGTTGCACAGTAACTTTTTGGACAACCTGTATTTGTATTGTGGTTATCTGGTTTATGAGAATTTTCAGTTTTAATTTTGTTTGATTAATTTGCCATCCATATGAGTTGAGATTTCAAATCTTGGTTTTACTTATCCGGGTTGAGAATAAAATTGCATTAGGCACAAGGCCAGATTTAAGTACTCAAGAGGTAGATTTCTCTGCAGATCTTTCATTGGAAAAATTGCCAGATCTCCCTCTTTGCTATTCTCCTTCCGGGATGATTCCAGCTGCAGACGATAAGCACGACTCTCCTCATTTAAATTTGGTGGGTAGGTATGTTCTGGGGGAAAGGTATTCTGGAAGAGAGCCATTAAACTGATCAATTTTTTTTCTACTGGGCACTAGAGAAGACTTCAATACCATTTAAAATGGTATGAAGAAATAATGCAAACATCTAAGGATTGAGTACTATCACATAGGCTTTCTATATTTCAGTAATGACTTGAAGGGTTCATAATTTTCCATGTTGGTCTGAATTTTGGTGAGAAAGTTTGTGGGGAAGAATGGCAGAATTCAAATAAATTTGACACAGAATCTATGTATGTATAAAAATGTAACTGTTTTACAACAGAAAAGTTTTTGAACATCAGTCTTACATTTCTCTTGCAGCTGTTGAGTCGATAAGATCATGTCAGTTATGCTTCTTGATAGTCTGATTCTGGACCGTATATCAGATGAGGTCTGTTTTAACAGTTATGAGTCAGTTGTTCAGGCAAAGTAGTGAGATATTTCCATTAGTTGACAATGGGAAGATCCTTGATTAGTTATCACATTTAGATCATTAAACTTTTTGCTTATTGTTAGTCATGCTATTAGCATTTCTAAATTCTAATGATATCATTTTGTTGCTTTAGATCAGGGTTTCCCAAACTTTTTCTGGCTAGCACCCCCCTGGTAAACATTTTATGTGATCTTGAAAATAACCCTTGATAATAAAATTAAACATATTATTTCTAATTGAAAATAATATTAAACACAAAATTTGCTTTTCAAAAATAATAATTAATTAACCATTTCTTTATCTTCACAATTACCCTTAATTGAGTTCTCTTTTAGTTACCATTACCCAACTGCCTATTTTTGTGTTACTGGCACCCAATATTAAAGCAGCACCCCTGGGAGGGGGGCACCAGCCACTTTAGGAAACATTGCTTTAGATTTTAATCAGGATTTGGTGTTTCTGTTGTTGGATTGAATGCCTATCAAATTCTATATCTTCTCATTCTTTGTTGTTATTCACTGCTCTTATCCAATTTTTTATTGCAAAATTAAATGATAGCACTTGAGCTAAGCAAGGGTGGACTTAAAATGTTATGGGCCCTTGAAAATACAATGCCTCCCCTCATTTGTACAGAAAATGCCACATGTAGAGGCTGTGCAGCTGTAACTTTAACTTTGGTGGTAGATATAATAAAAACATCTTTGGGTTTTGTTTAAATGTAACAGAGTCGTGTTGGCATCTGAACATTTGTTTACTTAAAATATATACAATAAGATGAGAAAACAGTATATGTAACCCCTTGGCCTATGAAAGTTCTTCCATGATGATACAACTGTATACATTGAATAAATCTAGATCGGAAGTTCATGGAATACGTCTAGGGGTTCACAGGCAAATTATAACTGCAAAAATAGTACAAGATATTGGTAAAGAATTATTATCACTATAATTTGGATTATTACTATTATTACAAACATCTTTCTCCATTTGATTAAAATTATATTAAGTTATGCTGTAAGACACAAACAAACAAAAATTGCAATTAATGGTAGCAATTAAGCATTTTATAAATTACAAGATTAATATTGTCAGCAATTATGCATTTTACAAATATACAAATGCTGGTTCTCTTGCAGAAGGATTTTAAGAATCATCTAATTGATCATGCTTTTTATATTCTATGTAAGAGATTGTCAAAAATCAGAATTATTAGTTATTTCTTTTCAGTTCTAAGTAGATTTCCGGATTCTCTGACTAGTGTCATTGTTATGGAAATAATTTTCATCCACTGGCTGGGAAAATGATCTTGTCACTGTTTCATAACCAGCAAACAATGACAGGTCTCTGGACTCAAACCTTTCCTTTGATCTCTGACCCTAGGTCATATGCAAATCTGATTGCTAAAATAAAAGAAAATATTTATTTCTTCCAACCTTTTCCTTTCTTTCTTCTTTAGTCTGCATAGATTACAATAGACAAGCTAGAATTAGATATGCACATACACACATGGACATAGCGATTACTGTGTAAAGTTGTCTTCAGCATAACTGACTCTTTTGTGTGTCTGTAACTTGTTACTTAGAGATAGGTTAACATCTTGCTTTCTCTCAAACGTTCTTCTTGCTTGTTAATCTCTCTCTGTTTCCATGGCTCGTGCTACATTCATGCTATCATAAAACACAGACAGGTCTCGTTAATGAGGTTGAAATATTCAGAACCAGGAATGAAAACTTTATGGACAAGATATCTTGAGAAAGACATAAAAACCTTTCAGGAAAATCCATGAAATAAATTTTGTGTCTTTCATTCAGATGTTTGTGAAGAGGAGACTGAATATGTTAAATAAGGTGCTTGCTTTCCAATTTTGAAAGGATTTTGAACTTTGGCATCAACTTACTTTAATTAATCACAAGGTTTACAGACCATGAAGATATTTATTAAACTTGGTTTGATTTGGTCAAAGGCCAAATGAACTTTAAGAACAGTTGAATTATTCTGCCAAAATTCCAAAATAGTTTTGGTAGGGGTGATATGGATGTCTAGAAAAAATGATCTTGCTAGATTTTGGTTGCCTAAAACTTGAAGCTACAAAGACTGAAGTGTTCCCATTAAAATGAGCCATCTTTTGTGCGCCAGAATTTATGCAAATTTAATATCTGGAGTGCGATTGACACTCACATCCCTTTCGCCACGCTGAAATGACAAACCCATCTCCTAACTGTGCTGACATCAACCGAATCAGCTTCGTATATCATAAGTGTTATTTGAATGAGAACCAAATTATCAACTTTTAAAAAATCTATTTTAATGCAACTTTATTTTCATAACATTTGATAGTTTTTGATCTATTTTTAAATGGCCTAAAAAGTATCGATGTGCCATAAAACAAACCAACTCACAAATACCAAGAAATTATTAATACAAATTTTTCAAGATGATTTTTCTTAGTCTTTCTTTGTCAATAAGTTATTTTGCACTTAAATGTTGAATCTGATATTGAAATGAGATAAGCTCACTGATAAAGAGAAAAAAATTAAATCTTTTCTGTGAATATTTCTGGATTTTTTTCTTTCCTTTTTCTTCTCTTCAAACCAATAACAAGATTAAAAATGATGGCAGTACTAATGAATACTTGGTAGCTAATACTGAAAAGAAAATACACACACACACACACACACACAAACACACATACACACACTCATTATAAGTTAATAAACCATTAATAATTATGTTAATAAATATATTAAAAAAATGTTTTCTTATTAGAAATCATCACCTATTTTAAAAAATGGAAAATGGTTTATTTACATCTACAAGTACTAATCGGACTATTTTACACATCTATAATATTCTCTCTCTGACAACGTTCTGATGTTCGGCCTTCCCCAGGTGGTCTAAATTGACTCATATTGTTTTTAGATCCATCTTTTTTATCTATCTTTTTTTGAAATTTAGTGTTGGTTTTTATAATTAAAATTATATTCGAACAGTAATATAAGTGAATAAACACTTATATTACTGTTCGAATATAATTTTAATTATACATCTATATATATTTATGAATTATGTATATTTGAGCAGCGATTTTTCATTCAAAATTGATTGCCTAAACTAACAAATATTTGACAATTTTTAAAACAATATGATCAGTAAAAAATCAAAGACCACATATTATAATCAGAAATTTATTTATTCAATGTAAAAATGTTTAAAGTAATTATCAAACTATTCTCCTCATCCATGCTACTTTCTTTTTCATAACATTTCAGTCAAAAGGTTGTGGAAAAGAAAGTAGCATGGATGAGGAGAATAGATTCATACTTTTAAAATTCATCATACCTCATCTCATGGATTGAGAAAAATAAGTAAAAATTTTAGTATCTTTAATAATTTAGTGTGATGCATAAACTAAAAATATCAAGAGAAGCCTTAGAATGGTTGTTCCAACAGACAACAATTATTATACTTTATTTTCTTTTAAATTATATATAAAAACAAAATATATACATATATGTGTATGTATAAAAATATGAAAAGGTGTAGAGACCCTAGTCGAAGCCTAATATGCAAGAATATCAATTTGCCAATTACTAAAATCAGTTACAACAAAACTTTTCCTATCTATGCTGTTTTTTTTTTGTTAATTGAATAAAACTGGCCTTCACCAAAAGTTATTTTCTGACTCCAAAGATAAACTTGTTTTGGTTTATTAGATATAAATGAATAAAAAATGTATATATATATATATATACACAAATGTGTTGCATATATTTTACATTGAAGGTATATGTGGCGATTGAGATTTATGCCCAGCTACAAATATTTATTGATATTTGCACAAATAGATATAATTACAAATAGTTATATAGAAAAGAAAAAATAGAAGTGTTTTCCTGTTTAGATAGACAGAAATAGAATAATTTTTATGCATATTGATATTCATAAAAAGGAAAAGAAAGGCAATTATGAATTTCATTTAGGCATTCTCACATACATATCTCAGTTTATTTACAAAAATACATATTCTTCTTGCCTGATTCTAGTACCATAGAACCAAAATCTGTGTTTTTTCAAATTAAATAAAATAAGTCAATTTGCAAAGAAATCAGAGTTGAAACATAAAATATTTGGAAGAGAAATTCCTCATTGTTTATTTTCAAACCTCTGTTCAGTTTAGCTCAATAATCAAGAACTCCTCTAAGTAAATTTCTGCTGCGACAGCATACAAACACTTAATAGGAACTGGCTTTAAGCAGTGGTGTGAGATGTTTACCATTGTCAGCCACAGTTCTAGATAAATGGCTTTGGTATATCTGCTAACTTGTGGCTGAAGCATCTCAAACATCTTTTTTATGAATATTAGCTCAAAATAAATGCAATAAAAGAAACAGTTTAAAAAGCGTCTTTTTTCATAAGATTCTACAATCTTCATGGTTCATTTCTGGCAGTGAAAAGTTTTTTGGTTTTTTTATTTTTGTGAAAGTTTATTCATAAACTCAAAAGTACAGGCTTTTCAAATATGTCAAGAGTGTGATTAAGGAAGAACGTTTCAAAGAATGAATATAAGATCAATATCAGAGACCAATAGAAAAAAAATTGATCAGTCAAGTCATTTCAAATTGATTCAGATAAGAGAAAAATTCAATAAGATAAGATTAATAAAATTCTTAAAATAAAAAGGTGATAGATGCGTGGAAGATACGTTTTGGACTTATAAAAAGGACTAATTATTTATGATGATGATTTTCATTTCATCGTTTCATTCATTGTCCCATTCTATTGAAAGCTTTGTTTGAAGGCAGACATTTGTGCCCTTTGTCATACAGCTCTTGAAGTTTTTAATTTTCTTTCAAATTTGGGACAAAAATTTAGTCATTATGAAATATTCTCTCCATACTTACAATGATTTCAACAAGTTTTCCTTTCTTCCTTTATCAATACACACACTTACATATTTAAATAATTATCTTGAAAAAAAAATCTCTTAAAGTGATTGTTACCAGAAAAGGAACATTCTAACAATAGTGTCTAGCTGAAAGATTGAATTCTTTTTGGCTTTCCATTGTGTATATAAATTAACATCTACTTCACTTTGTCTTGTATTAGAATGTCAAACTTAGTAATGGGTCTTTGAACAAAAACAACATCCTTTGATCATTTCACCATTCTATTGACATATATCACAAAAGAATACTTAGATTCATGACTAAAGGAATTCTAAATGCTCCTGGCAACTATGAGCACGTAGGTTTTTCTTATGGCTTGGATTAGCCACAATAAGAACAGAACACCAGAGTATAAGTTAAAGACATGTATTATAAAGACAAAAGAAGGCTACAGAAATTAAGAGAGTGATTGAGGGTCCAACCGAGCATGTATGAGTTTAACTCCCAGTTCTAGGGCGCCTACTTGTGATCATTAAGTGCTCTGGTATATATGGACATTGGTTGAGTCCATTCGGAGGGTGGTTCCACCACAACAGTTCTAAAAAAGTAACCATCACAAGCTGCGAAGTTTGCATTATTGATATACTATAAAAACTTGCATTGAGTAATCTTAGAAAAATAATTCCAAACCATGAGTCTATTTGTTTGTTTGTATTGTACTGCATTTCAACCTTTTTAGGTCATTTAATGCCGAGAGCAATCATTTTATGTAGACCTTAGATTTTGTTCACACTTAATGTTTTGGAATAACACAATATGCACTATTTAACCCATAACTGGAGGGTATGAGGGAATTCTACCTTTCCCAAGAGTATTAGACTGAATATGAACGCAAATGGAATGACTGGGATTTGAACTCACGGACTATGATTCCGAAGTCTGACTACTTATCCATTGGCCCAAGTTGTCATCCTCCAAACCAGTAATCTCTGCTGTATGGGCAAATTTCTAAAATAAAACTAAAATCCATATTGTAGAAAATTGACATTGGTTATCTAGAAAAAAACTGTTTTGTTATCATGCAAAATATACATCAAACAAGATGTCAGTATTCAAATTATAATTTTCTTCTTTTTATTACTTTATTTTTCCTTATTTCTACAAAGGGTCCGTTTCATTTTCTTTTCAAGATTTTATTTTGTCTGTGATTATATGCAAACAGAATCCTGGAAAAACTAGAGAATTTTTATCGAAAGTTATATGAAAGGTTACCTATGTGAACTCAGCAGAATACATTAAATTTTAACAAAGGATAAGAATACATTGGGTTGTTCACCAAACACACCAGATTAAAAAACTTTAATTTTCTTTATATTCAACTGATTTCATTGAGATTTTACTACTGGTTCTGGGAAGTTGACTTGGGTCAGAGGATAGGTGTGAACCTTATGTGGTCACGGTACCAAATGTGAACTTGTCGTGGTCACGCTACCAATGTGAACCTTATGCTAGGGTTGGACATCCTAGTCATAAGGCACAAATGTGAACCCTTCCGTTGGGTCACATACCT
>JAYKTE010632600.1:0-27756 GCA_036873565.1 Xipholeptos notoides | reverse complement strand
GTCAGGCAAGAAACTGACAGTCACCGAAGGCTGTTGACTCCATGTCTACACTTATCAACTATATATACATATATAAAGATTTTCACTTCTTTGCCATATAAGGCTATTTCTCCAATTTCTAGTAAACTATTAAAATAAGATAATTCGGGTTAGCTTGAAAAATATCTGTTCATTTGGAAGGCCATGATACAGGATTTTATAATATATATTAATAATACTTGTATTGTTTCATTAAATCTATTATTAATCATAAGTCATGGTGATATCCAAACTATCCCTATCATTTATTATTGATCTACCCATGAAATTAAAATTTTTAAAAAAAGAGAAAAAAAGACAAACGTTTTGATTTTTTTCTATATCTAGGTAAGGTTGGATTTAGTGTTTCTGTTCCAAATTTATAGTCATTTAAAACCAGGAACCATCTTTCCAAACAAATGTTTTGTTTCAAAATGAATTGTTAGAAGCTAAGTAATTGAACAATTTATCCCATAACTAAGTGAAATGAGTTGACTCAACTTTCCGAAGAGTGATTTTCTCTAAAGTGAACAGAATGAACAAAAAAAAACATGAAAACCAAATTAGTTATTAAATGTTTATTTTACCCTACAATGACAATTTGTAGACAAAAGTTATTTCCCTTGATTCAGGATTTATCAAACAATTTCTCATCCATCCAGCATTCATTTACAAAATAAAAATTTTTTGTAACTACTGAGGATTTAAATAAACATAAATAATGTAGGTATATCTTAGTCTAATAATACTAAATCCAAATTAATGAATTCTAAAAGTATTATTTGGACTATTTTCCTCATCCATATTATTCTCTTTCTCACAACATTTCGACCGAATCACCCGTCAGCCTTCCTCAGGTGTCCTAAATTGACTCATTGTTTTTAGATCTATCTTTGTTCTAAATTTAGTGTTGGTTTTATTTTTCTTCTTTTAACGGAAGAGTTGTTTTTGTTGTCAAGCGTTTCTTTTTCAGTGAGCTTCTTACAGGTTTTAATGTGTGTTTATGTTCTTTTTTAAGTAAGTTTATGTTCTAGTAGTTTTTCACGGGTTTTTCAACGTAGTTATGTTTTTTCTCGTATATTCTATGCGTAAATATAATTCTATTTAATATGTCCTAATATCATGATACTATCTATTCTACTCATATCTCATCTCAAGGAATTTTAAAAATAATTTCAAATTAATAAGTTTATTAGCATGTGTATATTATATATTGTTATATCTTTGTAACTACAGGACATACGTGTATGTCTACAAACAGTTTGTAATTAATGTCAATGAAGAAAAAAACCATCCCCCTATCTCTTATCAGCCAATCAAGTTGAATACGCAGACTCCGTCAGTCATCTCAACTCTTTAAGTTTAAAGCTAGGGTCATGAACAGGAAATTCAATAGTAGACATGCTCAAAAGATTGTATATATAGTTGTTGTATCCCTGGAGGTGGCCGTATTAGGGATAAACAAGAGATAGTAATTAGAAGTAAATAAGAGAATATATATTGTAGGTTTAGAAGATAGTTTTATTCGGTATATACAGAGAGAGGGGGAACAGCGTGCTTCGTCTTTTACGTCCAGGAATTCCCTCTGGTTGGTCTCTACGGTGACCGGTCAAGACGGTCCCTTACCATTAAAGTTCCGGTGGCTATTCACCATAACAAAAAGAAATACAGAAAACACTTTCCTATATTTGTTATTATGTCAAGAATATCATTCTAAGATATTATTACTTTACTAGCAATATTGCCCAGCCTTGCTTGGGGATTGCGTGTGACACCTCCTTAGCACCTATTTTACTGACTGAAAACGAAATTGAATTTGTTCCACAGGTCCGAATACCTCAGATATGAAATTTCAAAAGCAAAAATTAGCAAAGTACTTTGAGGTTCTAGTTTTGAATATCACTTTCAATGATAGACTATAAGAGTGTGTAAAATTTTTGTTTAAATTGGACTATTCCTTCTAGAAGCTGATTTTTTCAATTATCGATTTTCCAAATACCCCATATATCAAAAGTCTCTAGACCAAAAATTGGCAAAGTAGTTTGGTGGAGAGCGTTCTTCAGATAGAAGGTCACTTTTATATATATATATATATATTAGAAGTATTACCTGCCTTTGCCGAGGTACCAAGGACTTGCTACTAAGGTAATTAAGGAGGCCAATTGTATAAAAAAGCAGTATTGTACATTATGTTTGTAAAGCTGTAAAGACTCTTCCAAATGTCAATTCAAATTGTAATTCATAAAATGTAGGTTCACAAATGTATGCAAATTTCACTGGTCTGGATGCTATGATGCTTGCTTTTGTGTTCATCTTGATTTGTGTCTTTTGTAATTCCAAATTTTTACACCTTAGCTATTTTTTCGACTCAAAACCAATTACAAAGTGTTCCCTAGGTATGAAAAGCCCATATATCAAATTTAGACCCAAAATTGGTAAAGTAATTTGTCAGAGACTGCAATGGTACTATCTTTCAACTTTGACCCCTGGGAGTTAAATTTCTGGGTCAAAAATTAGAAAGTATTCCCTATGTCGGAATACCCATATATGAAATTTCAAGTCTATAGACCAAAAATTGGTGCAGACTGTTCCACACACAAACACATTCTTACTATTATAGATATACAGATTATCAAAACAAACTATTTCAAATAATCATTTTACTCAGTTATTGAAAATCTAGTTTGTATTTAGGTTTTAAGGACTAAGAGCAGAAGAAAAAATTCTGTACAGCACTAACGGCTCAGTCAATAGAGCATGAGAATTTTACGATAAAAATAATGACGGCAATCTGACAATCTGAAGTTTGAGTCCTAATGTGAGGTATACATTTTCACCTTTAACCCTACCAGACCTGAGCTGCTGAACCTAATTTGCCCCTGTGCTGGCCTCCTGGGCAAAACTGTGAAAAAAATTTAAACGCGTTAGTAATTTTTTTGCCTTTCATCAACCGCCAGTATTCAACCTTTGTGCACCAGTCTGCCCAACAGGTGGAGTCCTCCTTGATGCACAGGTAATTTCTGCAGTGGGTGCACCAGAACCTTGTCTTCCCCTTCTTTTAGGGGTTGTTTTTGTAAGATGCGCCAGGGTGAAGTCTGTTGTATCTCAGGTGTTTCTCCATGCACATAGCACAGATGTGGTCAGATGAGGTGCCAGGAGGAATTTCAGGGAAGTGGTTGTCTGGCTTCAGGTAGTGAGCACAGGGTTCTTCTTGTCCTCTGCGAATGACTGTAGAACAGTAGTTTCCTACCAGTTCCAGACACAGTGTTTGAATGTATCTTGTAAAGTACATAGGTTTTCTGGCAGCTCCTTGTGTAGAAAGGTACAGCATATAGGAGTTATAGCTAGCCCGGATGAAGAATTTCATGAAGAGGTGTCGGGGCCAGCGGAAGTGGTGTTGTGAACGGTGAACGCAGGTCATCTAGTAATTTTTGTTGCAACCGCCCATGTACTTGTTGTAGTCCAAGGCAAGCTGTGGAATGCTCACTTCAGTATAAGTACCATCCTCCTTCTTCATGTTGACAGTTCCAGTCTTTACAGGATCATGGTAGTTGGTGATGAAGGGGATAGGCTTGTTGTCCTGCCATACCATATATGTGATGATATCCTGTCACAGGTAGCGACTTTCACTTCGAGGGAGTTTCTTGACTTCCTTGAGACTTTGGAAAGAACCTTCTATTCCGCAGGAGAGTTCCAACAATCCCAGTTTGTAGGTGGTGCATAGCATATTTGACCAGAGTCACTGAGTTGTAGAAGCAGTCCATGACCAGAATGTGTGTGCTGGCCTCCATCCCAGCCGACTGGTTGAGTGACATGCCCCCTACTTTCAACAATCAATTTTGATCTAGGCCCACTTGCATCTTCAAAATTATCATCACTTTCTCCTTCATCGATATATTCATTATCACTAGCATTACTTGATTCAGAAACGTACACCTGATCAAATTCACCTTTGTCTGAATCAGAATTTGTCACTTTATCCAACACTTGTTGCACCGTGAAACTCCTTGGTCTTGTTCTTTTGCCTCTCAAACTGCTTGGTTTGTCACTAGCTCTCTTTATAGCTACTTTAGCCTACAAAAAACTCACAACTCCACCAAAACAAAGGAAGCCATTTGCAGAATGTTAGGCTTGCGCTAAATCAAGGCTAAGCAGCAATTTTTAGCTCCCCGACAACACAAAAACATGTGGTTGGAAAATACCGGTTTAGCAGAAACTCAGTATATAGCATTTTCAATCAGTAACTCGGTCTGGTAGGGTTAATAATAATTGAACTTTATGAAAATAGAAAATAAATAAAAAGGAACAATACCCAAACAAGATTGGGTCCAGGTAAATATTAAATGCTTTAATAACCAAATGGAAACCAAAACAGTATTATTCAAAATAAATAATATAACACTCAAAACACCAAGTTAGTCGGTTAGCTTTATTCAAATATTCTTTTTTAATTAAAAAACAAACTTTTTAACTCATGAAGAACTAAAAATTTTAGAAAAATAAAAACAAAAAATTAGATCCAAAAACTTTTTGTCTTGTATTCATGAACCAGAATTTCTAAAAGCAAACTTTAAGAACTTCCTTATCACAGGAATTCATAGTGTTGGGAAAAAATTAAATCTACAGAACTAAAATCTAGGAAAATAAACGATAATATATCTATATGATTGTACTTATTTACTTAACATAGAATAAAAATAGTGTATGCAAAGAAAAAATTGTCATGTGAAGTATAGTGTCTTGTATTTTGCTATGTTATGTTATTTGAGTTTAACGGCGTGTCAACTACTGTTGGGTCATTTCATGCTAAAAATTGGTCTTGGGTTTGGATTTTTATTAAATGTTCGTATGTGTAGATTTTTATATTTTTTTGTAGAAGTTAGTTTCTATGAGGAATTGGTATATTTTATCTGTGTTTGTTGCTCCAAAGATCTTTTTAGGTCTGTTTTGTTAAAGTATTTTGGTCTTATTTTGCTTAAGGTTGTGCATTCTGTCATTGTGTGTTTCATTTTGATTAGGTTTCCACAGTTGCATTTTCCTTTTAGTAAATGAGAATGTGTTAAGTACGTATGATAAATATGGAAGAACTGATTAACTCAAAATAGGTACTGAATGCATATGTTTTAGCAGTGAAAAGTCAGTAGTGGAATGAAACATACTGCAGGACCAATGTAAATGGTAAGTAAAAGGAAAAGAGAGAGAGAGAGAGAGTGATTCTGGTGTTGCTATATAGGAATGAGTAAAAAAGGAAAATTTTATATCAGTTAACAGAAGGAGAAGTGACACATTAACCAAGGAAATTTTCATTGGCTGACTTACATGCTTCTCATTGTTCTTTAAATAGATGTTTTTACATCCCAAAAATATTTTGTGACTGCAGCTAGTTAAATATAGACTTGAAAGATTCCAACAGTTTAACAAGTTCTATTTTTTAACTGATTAATACCAATTTAAGTAATGTCAGTGACTATTCTAAAACTCATATCTAAAAGGAGTAACAAATCATCAAAAGTAGTTTTTAAATATTTGAGAGCCTAAAATATAAAAAAAAAACACAAGCCTATATGTGAAGTAATGATAATTCTATTAAGTAATTAATCAGAAACATTCACTTTTAATGGTGCATGTAAGGCAAATGTTATCTTGAAGAAATTTCCATAATGCTAAAGGCATTAAATCTCAATTTCTACAAGTAATGATCAATAAAAATTGTTTATATAATTTTCAATCATTTACTTCTATTAATCAAATTATAGAATTTTCTTCTATTCAACCAAATTGTTAGTAATTTTTAGAAAATGGTTCACAAAAACAAGATATGCTGTTTTCTTTGTAATAATTTGCTAATAAAAAACCTAAAAAGGCAAATTAGTGGTTTCATTTAATGTTTAACTATTATATAAAAAAACATTAAAATAAAATGACTCTTTCTATATATATAATATACACAGATATAGTCAATGAGATATAATCAATTGATAATTCATTTTAATAATTAGGATGCTTCTACTACTACTAGTGATAATAATAATTATTCTAATTACATGTTAATTTCATTTTAATATAATGACACAGAGATTTTAAAAATTACGAATATGTTTTTGGTGTAAAAAGGTGAAAAAGATGAGAAATAGGAAATAAATAAATAAATAACAAAATAAAAAATGAGTGAATATGACTTTTCTCTTTTTGAAGAGGATAATTTAAAATGTTTACCAAATTGCACAAATACCAATCTAAAAATATTCAACTCTCACTGGCTTTTCAACTATGTGGGGTTTTTTCATAAATAGCAAGAGGAATAATAGACTTATCCATTGTTAAAACATCTATGGTTAATAAAAAAAACTGATTAATCATGAAGATAGTGGTAATAATACAATACTTATAAGAATTATGGGTTCTTTGTTTCATGGCATATCAACTTTTACAGGGTTTTCCCGACCTAAGTTGGACTTATCTCAACCAAAGATCACAAATCCCGATCTAAGTTGGATTTGTCCCAAATAAAGTTGGGATTATCTTTCATTTATTGTTTTGCTTTTATTTATATGCCCAGTTTAGATCGGGATTTGTCAACTTTGGTCAGGATAAGTCCAACTTAGATTTGGAAACCCTGTATGATCATTTAATGCCAAAATAATTTTACTGAATATATGTACTTCCTTCATACAAATGAACAGTAGTTAAACTATTCAAGACATAGATAGAAAGCTGCAGATGATTCCTATATTTCCTAATGGCATTAGTACTTAGGTATTCATAGCAAATCAACTGGAATTTGAAGTTGTGTATTCACTATTCCAAAGTCTAAGCTTTTATTGCTAAGCCATACAAATTTTCCCTATATTCTAAAAATGAGAAATATGAACTTGGTTTATATTTTTTAATGATCTGGTGAGGTTTATAAAACAATCCTAAGAGAAAGAAAAACATGTTCAAGCAGTGGTTTTTAAAATGGATATCTGAAATATGGTATAAGCCACATAAGAAAATATGATTTTCCCTTAAATAAAAAAAGGTTTATATATATGTATATATATCTATTCAGATATATTTTAATTTTTCTTTTTAATATTTTTTAAGTTGCGGGGTTGAAAAATTAAAATTCTTTTTAATGAAACATATCTGAATAATGATATTCTGCCTAAATATACATACATATATAGAGAGAGCGAGAGGGAAGGAGAGAGAAAGAGAGAGAATAGGGCTTATTTTGAAAGCCTTTTAAAATGCAGTAACTGAAAAAAAGTGTTAAAATTGCTTATTTAAAGAAGAAATTAATGTTTCACAACATCAATAAAAAAAATGAAAATCTTCATTCAAATTTTTTTTTTTTTTTTTGCAAAGTTGCTTATATCCATTTTCTACTATTTGGAAGTAAAATTTCCTGGAAAAAGAGAAAGAAAAGCCTACTTTTCTCAGGTTTTTATGAAATCATTTGTAATTGTTTTTATGAGCACCCTGTAGTTTTATTGACATATTTCAAAAGACATACATAAATAAAGCTTTATTTCTTGCTTATATATTACAAATGATTTAATAATTAGGAAAGGCACACTTTTCTTTTTATCTATTTTTATTCGATAAGTAAATTTTATCTTAAAATAGAAGAAAATGAATATAATCTCAACACCTTTTATTTCACTTATTACATTGTGAAAAGCCTTCAAAATGATCTACATTTTGCATTATTCAATGCTTCAAGCAAGTTACAAAACCCTGTTATATGTTTATGTGTGTGTGTGTGTGTGTGTGTGTGTATATGGGTGTGAGAGAGAGAAAGAGCGTTTATGAGAAGGTATGTAAAATATAAGCAAAAATAAATAAGAAAACCAAACACAGGACAATTTCAATATCTCACCTCTGCCTACAATTTTTCACTTCCTTATGTTACTCAATTTTGATTTTATGCTTTTCATTATTGACAGAGCATTGGGTCTGAAGAATAGTGATTCCTTAAGTTTGGCAACTCTTTTTTGACACTTGGGGACATGTTTATTCTTAAGAACCCTCGACAGACCTTTCATAAAAATAAAGGTAAAATATTGAAGTCCCCCTGAATTTAATTTGCCTTATTTTTAACTTTTATTATTTATATATCTCATATATAAAATGAAAGGCCATTTTTAACAAATCAAGGCCTTTAAACAAGGCCAAAATATTTTTTACCCAATCCTCTCTTTATTAAGAGGTAGTGACTTTTGATACTAATAATGACTGTCTTGCTTGGTAGTGGTATTAACAGGGAATGCAACAAGGCTGATCCAGAAATTTTGGCATTGACAACATTATTCTTGCTTTTTCTCAAATTGTGGGGTTAATTTTGAAGTTGTTTGTTGTTGTTTAGCCCGCAGCTGAAGATGGATGATTAGTCGACAGCACAGCAGCAAGGCAAACACAATGGCCGGACTCATTCTCTCCAGTCCTTCATCCAGGGCATAATGAGTGTAAATATCATTCAGCATTATCAACAAGAGGGAAACATTAGCAAATTGTTTAAGGGTACCTGAAAAAAAATAATAAGATAAAGATTAATCAAATAAAAATAAATTTTACCAACAATATTTTTAATTTGATATTAAACATCTCTGTTGTTTTCATCATATAAATTATAATAAGGTTTCAACCCTAGTACTTGTCTTCTTCAGCTGCTTTTTTCTTTTTTGACTTTTGAAACAAATTTAGATGGCTAGATATGAAGACAACAAAGAGATGTGTGAATAATATAAATGACAATGTTTCATCTTGAAAATAGAAATATTTTTTGAATGAATATTAGAAAAGAATTAGGTTCAAAATAGCAACTTATCCTTGTCAAGAATATATTTCAAATATAACCCAAACAATAAAATCTTTCTACAAGTATGATTGGGATTATTATCCTCATCCTTATTATTTAATGTCTCGTTACGTTTCAACCGAAACACCCTTTGGTCTTCCTCTGGTGTCCTAAATTGACTCATATTGTTTTTAGACCTATCTTTTTTTCTTATCTATCTTTTTTTTAAATTAGTGTTGGTTTTATTTTTCTTCTTTTAATAAAAGATTTATTTTTGTTGTCAAATAAAACCAACACTAAATAGTCAAAATAATACTTGTAGAATTTATCATGTCACATCTTAAGGATTTCGAAAAATAAAAAATTTTTGGTGGAATCTTTGGAGTGTTAAAAGTGATTATGTATGTGTTTGTAGGTATCTTTTCCATATTGTTCTTTATAAAGATTCTGTTGTGGCTGAAGACTCCTTGGTTGCTCAATTCATTTTGGATTTCTTCAGGGGGGGGTGATAGTTCCCTGCTTCGGATGATTCCTTTTGATTGATTGAGACTTTTGTATGGGGTAGTTTTGATATTATGTTGTGGAATGTTTTTATTTTTTCTAGGTTTAGGCTTTGGTTTTTAGTTTCGATTTCAATTAATAAGTTACTGTCTTTGAATTTTTTGACTGTTTTAGGTTTTATCTTATTTTATAGTACTTTTTCGATTAGAAAAGGGGAGAGTTTTGACATTGGAGTTTCTCCTAGTAATTCTATTACATAGAATCTGGGGAATTCCGTGGTATTTTTCTTTGTCTGTGCTCCCCACTCACCATGGAGTTGCAATACTGGGACTTATCAAGGGGGAAACCCATTCACCTTGACAGTGTCAGGGCTACACAGAGCAGTATACTCAGTCAAGCAGGAAATCCCGAGCATCCGTTACTAGATTTATTGCACTACTCAAATCTTGAGTGAATAAATGGTAAGGTTTGCAGCCAAGTCTGAATATATATATATTATATTCCTCACTTACTGATTGACCCTTAGCCAGCGCCTTCTAACATCTACTTTGAGAGAGGGGTTTGATGGTTTCTGTGTTTTGTATTTTGTGAAAGATTACTATTTAGTAGTTTTAGCTTTCTCAATTCAATTTTGATTAAATTTTTGGTAGTAGACGTTAGGGTTTGACATGACAAGCCGATTGATCTGATCGGGCCCCTCCAACCACCCGTCTAGCCCAGTACATGGCCAAAGTGGAGTGTTGCAACTGATACCTTTATTTTTCCCTAGGTATCAGTTGCTCAGCCACCAGGATCCTTTTCTCAGGCATCATGGGATGCCACCCATGGCCTATTGAGGAACTTTTACCCTCTGCAGGGAGAGGCAGTTGGCATATTCTGAAGCCCCGCCAACAGGGCAATATTAATTTGAAATGATTGCTAAAACTGATAAATTTCTATGTTAATTTTATTGGGACATAAAAAAAATTTCCAACTTGTGTTGGTGTTTAACAACAATAAAATAATTATGTCAGAGTTGTATAAAAAACAAAAAAAGAATCATTAGAAATGAACAAAAAACTGATCTCACCTGGGATAGCTAATAATGTAAGTCCACTGGCAACTTCAACACTTCCAATCACTTTTCTGTACATATGAGGATTGGGTTTCCATCCTGTCTGCTTCACTAATGGGAATACTTTGGCACTTCTTATGAAGGTTTTTCTCTGTTAAGAATTAATACGAAACCATCATCTCAAAACAATTTTTTTAATAAGTAACATTTCAACCAAAGGAAAATTTAATCAAAAAAGTGTTAAATTTGGGGATCTTCATGTAAGTTTTTTTTCGAATCCTCATCAGCCAATTTGTTATGTTGAAACATTTAAGGAAAGACAAGAAGACAGAAACAGTGAAATAAACATATTGATAGGGCTCTACGAACAAATTCAATTTTAGTTGATCTTTAACAACTAAGATAAAATATACAATTTTTATTTTTATACATAATACATTAATTTCTATATCAAAATCAAATTTTACTAAAAGTTTTCAATCTACAAATTTCGATGAAAAAATTGACTTGCTTTTTATTAAATTGCAAGATGCTTTTTTTTTTAATTTAATAAGTCTCAGAACTCAAAAGGTTTAACCTATTAACCAGCAATGACAATTTAACTTGTTTTTATCCAAATTATATTTTGAAACCAAGAGCAAGATATTTTGTCAAAAACCATTTAAAACAGAACCAAAAGAAGAGTTATTTCACCTTTTTTTTTAATCAGCATTAATAATAATCTATAATAAACATATAAAAAAATTTCATTTGAAACAAAACGTTTTCATCAAAAAACCTGCTGGTAAAACTCTTAACCAGCAATGAGGATTTAACTCATTTTTATACAAATTTAATTTTGAATATAAGGAGGAGATATCGTCAAAAATTAATTTTTCAAACAACACTAAAAGACAAGTTCTTTCCCCCTTCCTTAACCTATTAACCAGCAATAACGATTTAACTCATCTCTACCTAAATTTCATTTTGAAACAAGAGCAAGATATCTTGTCCAAAATGATTATTTTTAATAATGGCAAAAGAGTTCTCTCACCTTTTCTTAATCAGCATTAATAATACTAGACAATAAGCATATAAAACATTCTGCTAGAAATGAAACATTTTTATCAAAAAACGTATTGGTTAAGGAGCTAGTTTGAAATAATTAGTTTATACTTTCTTTTTTTAAAGATTTTAATCTACTGATTAAAAATATTAGAAGACCATCAAAAAGTCTAAATTCTCTAACTGTTGTCCCTGGTGAGGTTTGATAGAGAATCTTGTCAGATTGGTCCTAGAGCAGATTTAAACCAAACACACACAACAGCCATAATGCCAAAGCCTTGACCTTGGAGATAAATCAAAATCTCATCATCTTTGGATGAATGAGGAATTGAACATTTTTTTTTATTGGCCAGATTATCACAATATAAACAGTCAAGAACTTGTTCTTTTTATTAAATCTTTTTATCAAGCACAGTACTTTAAAGGAAATGACCTGGAAATTCTGTATTCAAATCAGGATTGCTAATATGATGCATAATGGTCCAAATTTGTGTTGATAATTGAGTTGTAAAATAAAAAGAAATCAATAGTTGGATGAAAGTTTCAATTCCCCAGGAATTAATCAGATCAATCAGAAACTACAGTCCTCGTTCTCCCAAATATTTCATTTTTAATTTTAAAAAGAGAAACTTAAATACCTTTAACAAAAGGAATCTGGTTACTTCAAGAATTAGGTTGATAAATAGCACAACTGCAAGGTGACAGTGTGGGGAATTTCAAGAAACAAGTATTAGATGGCTTATATTATTATTATTTATAAGGTTTTTTTTTAATCAGGACTGATATATATTTTCAATAAATGTGCCACAGAAGACATAGAGAGTTAGAAATATAGCAATTGGAAGAATCCACTAAACTCACAGTTATTAGGTTGTCACAAAAGTTTGTAGTGATGAAGTCGAGGGAGCATGTCAAGAATTCTTTGATTCAAAGTCGTCTGAATGATACTTTCACCAGATCCCAAAGCTTGCAGATCGATGGCAGAAAGTCTTGGAAAAGGATTGCAGCAAATTATAATAGGCTTTGCTATTAACTATTAATCATGTGAAAACTGTTAAATTTTTGATACTGAACAAATAATTTTACCATTTCCTCTTTATTTTATTTATAGTAAACTTAATCTATTCTTCTCAAAATTGAGTTTTACATTCTTTTTTTGTTCTTGGTTATATATATTAAGCTCTCCCAAAAGTTTGTAAACACTTGATGATCTTTATTTTAAGGAATAATTTTTGTTGTTTTTATTATTACTTGGTGAGTAAAATTTCTTTTTTTTTTCAAGAATTTACAAACTTTTGGGACATCTTAATTAATGTTGTCAGTGCATAGAGTATTTAAAACCCATCAAAACTTTAGCAAAATTGAAACAGAGACCTTGAAAGTTAGATTAACTGGAACTAAAATAAATTTACACCTTCTCAATCTTTTTTTTTAATCATTTTTCTGTGGTTTTTATCTCAAATTATCAATTAGATCTAGTTCCTTAAAATATGTCTAACCCAAGAGAAAGAAGAGGGATTTAATATGGAAACAGAAGAATGAAAACAAAAAACTTTCTTTGAGTTGAATCTTTGTGTTGTGCAAGGGCAAAGAAAAAGCAGCCTATAAGACAGAAATCTCTTTGCAGAACAATCAATTCAGCTGAAAAATCTCAATCTAGGTAAAAATAAATATCTGCTAATTCTTCTTTGGAGTTGTACTAATATCCTATACAAAAATAACAAACTCATTGCCAAATAGTATGCCAGCAAAATGAAAGGAAGTAATAATAATATGACTCTGGTCTATTCATTGATAGATGGCTGGATGGATAGATTTTGATTGACTTCTATTTTTCTCTAAGAATAGCTGATTATCATCTATTATATCACAATGACAAAATCTGACCCCCATAACTGCAAGGAATCTATTTACTCATATTACATTCAAGTTTCTTTAAATCATCAATGAATTATATGAATAATTTTGCTATTTTTTTTTAGATTTTCTAAAAGGTTATTTTACTAGGTTTAAAATTCGCTTCCCAACCATATTTGGTGTGTTTAGGTAGAATTTCATTCATTATACAGGTTTCGTTAAAGAGAACTTTAAACCTCTTTTTTAGGATTTTCTTTTCCTAGACCCTAAGCCAAAGGCCCTTGTTTGAACTAGACCCTAAGGCAAAGACTCTTGCTTGAAAACAAGAAAAAAATGGAAAAGAAAAACCTAAAAAAAGAGAAATTTAGAAATGGTATGCTTCTCCCTCAATATTCTACTTGTAACACAAAAATAAATAAGCATAATGATTAGCTAATTTAGTGAAGATCCTTACTAACATGACTGTGTCATAATAATTAAGTTATTTATTCAAATTAGTACACTTCTCAGTAAAACATGATTTTCATTTTATCAACTATGAAGACTTCACAGAATGAATTGCTTTAAATTCATTTTAGTCTGGGTTGAAACAAGACATTGGTAAAAAAAAAAAAAAAAAAAGAATAAGAATAAGAAAAAAATGATATGGGGATTGTACTTCAAAAAATATTGAAATTGCATAACAAATAACATTTGAAGATATGTAATCAAAATTTGATTAAGAATAGATAGAAACCATAACACACATACACATATATATATGATATATACTTAGACAAGCACCTAACAAAGTTAGGCACAAGGCCAGTTTTATATGTTCATCATACTCCCAGGCTTTTTGTAATTAGTATTGCCTTTCACCTCGATGAGTTACTTTCATTGAGTTAATGGGTCATATATATATATATATACATATGAAGTTTGGTACCATCTACACTTTCAGAGCGGGTGGAGAGCAAACGTTGTATTTGCTGTATAGCAAAGTAGAGTGCTCGATATTTATAAATTAACAAATAGAGCAATTACATGTATATATATTCAGGCAGGATTCACTAAACCGAGTATTTCCACGTCCCGGCAAAAGATATGGTACCTGGTTATTCCTAAATAGTCACCCATCTGAGTATTGACTAGGCTTAACATTGCTTAACTTCAGTGATCTGATGGGAACTGATGTCTCCAATGCATTTAGATATCGCTAACAAAATGGAGTAAAAAATATTCTAAACTGATTTTCTAATAAAACTGAAAAAAAAACAAATATTATTTCTACAATCCATATGAAAAAAAATCATTACTTTTTTTTTTTCTTTAAATCTACAGACCACTGATTGCTTTAAAACATTTTTCTGAAAGTTTTGATTTTCCACCACCCACCAACCCATTCTTCTTCTATTAGAATATTAGAATTCTGATCCATGTAAGAAAATGTGTGTCTGGGGTTGCTAGTTATGTGTATTATTTTCATCCAAGGAGCATAAAATTTGGTTGAGATGGTTTACAATTTATAGTACATGTTATAGCCCTTAAAGTACCAACTGACTCTACAAATAAAATTTAAAAACAAACAACACTGAACCAATTCTTAGAAGATTTAGAATTAAATTTTATATAATAACAAACAAAAGGTTAACTTCAGCCTTGGCATTTCAGTTTTAACATAGTTTTTGATGGCTTGGTAGTTTTTTTGCAGATTTGCTTTGCAAAGATCAAAAGAAGCCTGTACTTCAATTAGAATCAGTATCACTTTGATTATATCTATATTTATACATGTGTATTATCTTCAGTTTATTTACTTTACATTGATATTTCGCTATGTAGGATACAGTTCACAATTGAGTAGATGTTACATGTATATATATATATATATATATATATATAAAACTTAAAAAAAACAAGGGATTTAACCCAATCCATGACTTGACTTTTTCAATGAAATCAAAATGAATTGATTATACATAAAATTGGTACCTTACTGAAACTTAATGACTATTTCTACCTCACATACACTAACTTTTGATTAGAATGTGTTGAAAATAGTACAGGAGTTTAGTGATTTTTTTCATAAGTTTATTAACTAATGAATACTAATGAAAAATATACTATCTCTAGTACAACTAGAAAAAAAATTGAATGAATATAAGAATAATATGTGAAGATTAATAAAACTACTGTACACTTGCTGACATTCTTCATAATTTGTATAAAACAGCTTTGTAAGTAGTGTGTTGCTAGATGAAAACTGCCCTAAATATTTCTACTAAAGAATTCAATATTTATAATAAAATAACTTAGTTAAACTTTGATGTTGTTAAAAATCCACAATCTCTAAATGCAGTTATTGTATTGCAGCAATCACATGTAAAAGTGGTCCAAGTGAATGAACATTTTCAGTAAGAACAGATGCCCTTCATTATATTAATCAGCAGAATATAATTTCCATCAAATCAGCTGCCATAAAATCTATTAGTCTTTCTTCTAGATCAGAAACTGAAGATAATCCCTTCTTTCTCAAGCAGTAGCAGATTTGTATTTGCATACAAGTTACAAAAGATATAATCTTTTTTTAAATTCTAACCAAAGAATAATTATCTGAATCAAAATAGAAACAGGAGTTATTACAAAGAAAATATTTATTATGCAATAGAAGCATGAAAAGATTGAAAGAATTTCTAGTGGTAAATTCTAAATTTGGATTCACAGATGTTAAAATTTAAAATGACAATCAAAAACATTTATCAATACATTTGAAAACTTTGTTTTTAATGAAATCAGCTTGATTTTCATTTTATTCTACAAATAATCATTTTTGATAAACAACTTCCTTTCTTCCACACATTTATTGAATAACACTAGCACTATTTAATCCATAGCTGGAGGGAATTATAGGATTCATACTTTTTTCAATGATATCAATTCAAATGTAAATATTATTGAAAAACTTGCATTTGAACTCTCATATTTCAATTCCAAAGTCCATCTGAGTAATTATCCAGTACATCATAAAACTTCCCTCGATTTAAATTGATAACCACAAATATTAGTATCACAATTCATGCAAACATTTTCAACTCTAAAATCAATTATGGGAAGAAGTCTTTAAATCAAGCAATAATTGATAGGCCTGATGTAAAATATCAGCTTGTACATCTCTTGGAAACAATAATACCCAATAAAAATGAAAAAAAATCATTAAATTTCTAAAAATTAAATTAATTATTGCCAGGTTTCTCTTGTGTACTTTATTTTTGAAGCAATAAAGGACTTCAAAAGAAACTTCCAATTTCTTAAATTAAAATTCATATTTTTAGTTAGTAAAAAAATTTTTTTTCAATTATTTAACCTATCATAAGAAAATGTAATTTATGTTTAACATTACCTTAATGAGGTAAAACAAATATTGATACAGAATTCTTGCTATGAATATAAAAAGATATATATTTCTTATCAAAACAGAATTAAAAGCTTAAAAATTATTTCTAAAATTTTCCTCAAAAGTTTTATTTAGTATTTTTTTTTTTAAAGAAAACCATCCAATATGATTTCTTAAATTTCGACTGTGCTTTCAAGCATTTTTGTCATATAGAAATGTGCATTGTCAGCAAATCATACCAGTATGTTACAAAAACCACTTATCTAAAAAATCTGCAATTCAATAATAAACATTAAAACTTTCATTAAAATCAAATAATTCTTTGTAAAGTTTAATGACACAATAATCAAACTTGTAAAGTCAAAAAACAGATTTATAAATGCTTAATTTTCTCTCTTTTTTTAACCTCTCATACAATTTAAACATTTTGGAAAACATTTAACATGCAAACTGAAAAACAAACATTCAATGAGTAAAAAGGAGATAAACTCAATCATAAATACTTAAAAAAATCAATCTATCTATCTAAACATTCAAAAATACAAATTCAATACACTTTTCTTTATAATTCAATAAAATTAATTTTAAAGAAAGTTAATGAACCAAGTGACATGAAATCTTGACTTGTTAGTTTAATTATTGATAAACGTGGATGTAATAGTAAAGCATTAATCTTTCTTAAATTAATTTTGTAAAATCTATTAGGTTGTCCCAAAAGTTCAAGGAAGCTATCATGAGTTCTTTGATGCAACGCCAGCTGAATGATATTTTCACCAGATCTGAAAGCTTGCAAAATCAATTGCAGAAAGTCTTGAAAAATGATGGTCTTTATTTTGAGGAATAATTTTTGTTGTTTGTGTTACTATCTGGTGAATAAAATTTCAAAGTGATAACAAACTTTTAAGACAACATATTTATTATTTAGCTTTTTAAAATGAATCAAATAAAATACTTTGAATCAATTATTTAATGGAAAGATCCAAATAGTTTGTGTCATAATGTCAACAATTATCAGAAATTAACTAAAAATACATAATTACTTTCACGTTAAAAAAAAAATTGTTCAATAACTTTTTAAATAATCAACAATTGTAAATTTTTTACAAAAATTTCATATTTCACAAATATTTTCAAAAAATTATAAATTTAAATTTGAAGATTTAAAAATATAAAATATAGGCTTTTTATTACCTAACTTAACTACTCCTATCTGGTTATTAAAAGTTTCCAAATTCAAATTTGTTCATGGTATTTTCCTCAGAAATGAATAAAGTAGTCAAATATTTTGTTTAAATTTCATTTCCATTTAAAAAATACATCTTGAATTATGAAGTGAGGGAAAAAAATTCAATAAAAAGCTTAAAATGCTTGTCTGAAAAAATAGTTTAGTTTTGACTTTTGAGTTATCAAAATCAGCAAGCACTACTACTTTTTTTTTTCATTCAGATGGAATTTTAACAATTCACTTTTTAGAATAAAAACGAAACTGAAAATTTAAAGACATGATTACTGAAAATTAGTCAGCAATAACAATACACAATTTAACAAAAAAGCAAGTAGCGAAACAACTAACTCTTGCATTAAACTCATCTTTTCAAAGCAAAACCAACCAATTAATTCTATCTAGTCTGTTAGCTGTTTTTTTCTCAGAGCTGTTGATTTCTCTTCATCTTCTTATACAAAATTCGCGTGAACTTTAATTGCAAACGATGCAAACAATTATTATTGTTATTCGGTGTCCGTAGATGTGTCGGGTCGGACTGTCGGAGCAACAACAATATAATTAATAGAATTACTAAAAAAAAAAAGGGGGGAGGGGGGTATTTGAGTTAATGTTTCAATTTACTTTTTTGTGAGGAAATTAGAATTTTTTGTAAAATCCACTCCGAAACCTGACTTTAAAATCAACACATTTATCCCACTAATTCTCGTGAATAAAAACATACTTTTAAACACTTAAGATTATTTATTTACCAACACCAATAGAAATGTTGAGGGTGACAGGGTTGAATGGACTGTATTTTATTATTGTAGAAATTTGAAAAATAATAACTTTCAGAAATAGTGGCAATATACTCTGGATTTACTTCATTAACAAAATTTAGACATTCATAAAATTGAAACAGAAACACCCAGAGATAACACATTTTCTGTCCTGAAGATTAAAAAAAAAGAATATACAAAGCTTACGGTCATTATCTCCCAAACTATTAATTATTTTGTTTTAATGCTTTAGCGAAGCAGAAGCATTCATTGCTTCTTCACCTTCTACCCAACCTGCAAAAAACTAATTGTTATTTTTAGTTTTTTAGTTACCAGAGCAAAGCAAAAACGCCACATGAATTCGAACCTCCGTAACTTGAAACTACCAATAAAATGCATAAAACAAAAATATATTTTTGGCTGATTTTATTTGTTAAATATTTAAATAGATAAAGTATATTTCTTTTGTAAAATAGATTATATCATGTTTTAATTATCTTTATCTTTAAACAAAATAGTGTTCCAGCCTAGGTCGAAGATTAATTTCTTCAACGTACTCATAGTGATGATAGCCTTCTTTCTTTTTCTTTACTCAATATCAAGACATTTACTTTTTTCCGATTCCAATGCCTGTCACGGTCACCACACTTAATTTTGAAAAAAAGTCTAGTTTTGTTTTTAGAATAATTTCATTGAATTTTAATAACGAGACAATAATCGCCATGGGTGTCTGTCGTGTCGCACGCACTCACTAGTCGTAAAAATAGTTAATAAAAGATAGAGAAAAAAACTACCTCTTATTGATCGTTTTTGTAATCTTACATCTGATTTACATTTCAGTAAAATTCTTTCTTTTCTTTTTTTTCTTCATTACTACTCTAAGTCCGGTGGATGGGTGGAATGAATGATAATATTTTCCAATCGCCAATAAAGGCTTGCTTTAAATTGGACTCAACTCAACTTAACAAGCAATTTTCATTATTATTATTATTATTTTAAAATCAAAGGCAAAGGCCCAAACGATTTTCTGGAAAAAAAATGTAATTATGAAAAAAAAAAAAATCTAAGACCTAAAATTTGATTCGATAAATCAAATCAAATTTGAAATATAAATTTTAAAAATTTTACTTTCACTTTATTTAACTTAGGTTCTTGTTTTACTTTCTCTTTTGTTCTAAGAAAACAAACAGGTAAAAAGCAATGAAATAATTTTTTAAATAAACCATTACCATTTCTCTGTAGATTTCCGTGCTAAGTTCTGGAGTTAGTTTAAGCGTGCCAATGAATATGAAGAATAACCCTATCGTCATGGAGAGGACCGTTAAAACTACAGACCCCATTTTTAGAAGCGGGCAAAATGCTGCAATGAATGAACGCACACTAATGTCAAACGGAAGAAGAACTAACTTCCGGTAGTTGCGAGCTAAATATTAGAATCATTCTGATTGGATAAAATAAATCCGAACGATATAGCTTCTCGGTGACAATAAAATATAATATGTATATTTATTATGCGGACGATAGTCCTTTATTTTTGTATTTGTTAGACGTTTCGGCTAGTTTATCCTTTGGCCTTCTTCAGGTTTTCTGTTCATGGCCAGAATCAAAACTGCAGTTTGATATTTTTTATGCTGCCAAAGTAATGTCTTTAATTTTTAAACACATCAGTTGCGGCGCCCCCGCCCCGCCTCCTACTCTTCTCACTAGCACTGCCAAGTGCCACTCTGCTCAGTTCAGATTTGATTCTGACAATAAACAGAAAACCTTAAGAAAGCCAAAGGATAAACTGGCCGAAACTAAGTGAATTTTACAAATACAAAGTTGAGGACCATAGTCTGCATAATTCATATACAAATTATCATGCCTCTCATCTCATAGATTCCGAAAAATAAAATAGTTTATATTTTTCAGATTCAATCCAAATTCTAGGGTATACAGAAATTAAATTAAATATCTATATTATTGATTTACCTAATACAAGTCATCTTAAACTTTTTTTAATCATGACCCCATTTATGAGTTTTTTCGCAACCTCAGACAAATATTGAATAAATATATTTAATCAAACATACATTGAAGCAAAGCATTGTCATCTGTCCTTCTTATTTATGTTCAACCATTTATCCATGCCCAAAAGGGTTTTATTCCTACAAAAAATATAAGAATAACATATTACATACCGTTATATCAGAATGTAAATTAGTAGAGTTAAATTTTAAAAGATTTATTAATAATCAATTATGACAAGACATACTTAAACAAATATATCACACATACCAAAATTAATTAATTTCCGAATAAATTAAACCTATTATTATAACAACTCTATTTTATAAGACAGCAACTCCAATCTGCAGATTGAAATCTTGCGACCGCAAGATTTTGATAAGTGACCTCATTTGGAGTTGCTCACCCATAGTTTAAGAAGCCCTGACCTAATACAGTTGTTATTACTAGTGATTACTAAAAGATCAATCAGAGTGGCAGTGGCATAGAGCAGAAAGAGTGGCCAGTGGCAATTATACAGAGAAGTGCGAAAAGTTAAGGAAGTATGGTATTTTTTGGTGTATTGTAGTAAAATTTACTACAAGTAAATTAATACTTGTATTAAAACCTGCATAAAAAATATTTATTATTACAGTTTTGGGGGCTGAAGGCTTAAAATTGTTACTGGCAATAAAAATATATGCTCTACACTACTGTAGAAAATAATTGATGAATTTAATGGAATCATGACATTTTAAAAGTAATCATTAATCTCTGATCTCATTAAAACTTTCCATTGTTTTTTCCGATCAATTTATCTCATACAATTTTTGTCACTGTACCTTCAGTAGGGATATACAAAAGTGTATCGTTATTATATGGTAGGCTAAAAGTTAAATTTTTCTTTAGCCAATCTCAAGATATCAGCATTTGTTGATTGTCATTGGGTTTTACACTCTATAAGCTGGAGGTAGATGTTAACTACTTTTCTTACAAAAGTGTTAATAATCAGATTGATTGCAAGAATTAAAGTTAGGAGTCAACGGAAGCAACTGTTAAAGTTCAAAATCACTTTACCCCCAAAAAAACTCCATATTGGGATTTTTAATCATGGCTAACAGAGAGCAGAACTTCAAAAATACTTCTCAGCCATCAAACATTAAACAATCAGAAGTCTGTGCCAGCAGCAATTAAAGCAGACATATTTATTAGAAAAAGGAGGTGTTAAATTTGAAAGATTGTTATATTTAAATGAAAGGATCCTGTTTTGATAAAAACACCATAACACCATAACACCATTAAAACTTTTAATGCCTTTAGAATGAAAGAGAATGACAAAATGGACTTTTTATAGAATTTTTATTTTCCCACAGGTGAATGTTGGTAAGTTTTGAGATTTGTGGGGAGAGAGCATGCAAAGTCTTTAATATTGGCTGGCTAGCCCTTCTATTTTCTTTGCAGCCAGTAGCCCTAGTGACCTCTGCTGTTAGATAGCAAGAAAGAGAGTGAGAAAAAGAGAGAAAGAGAAAGAGAGAGAGAGAGAGAGAGAGAGAGAGAGAGAGAGAGAGAGAGAGAGAGAGAGAGAGAAAGAGTAGGGAAGAGAGAAATGGTAGAAGAGAGAAAAAGAGTGTTGACAAACAAAAGGGAAACCGATTAATCAATATAAAGAAATAATATCTAACAATTAATCATCCTAAAACTTAGAACACCGCAGGAAGATTACAAATTTTTTTTTAAAGAACTCTTTAATAATAACCACTTCGAACAAAAAATATACAAATCCTGTCTTTCCCTGCAATAGCTACTTTTGCATAAAAGGCAAAAAAAAAATTAAATTAATAAATAAATAAAAAAATGAAATAAATAAAAAAGTAATAAATAGATAAATAAATATATAAAGGTGTTCTACTTTTGTTTCGTGTTTCCAAAAATAAATGCAAATGTTTTCGCTGTTGTCATTGTTGTGCGTAGAGCTTTTGTTTGTTACAGAAATGGTCCTAATTTGAAAATTATAAAAAGCAAACACTCTTTATAATAGAAAAAAAAGAGAGTCTTAATTGCAAATATTAGCTGCAGGTATGTAATTCTCTAATACAATGATTTCAAATATTTGTAGTTATATTATTAGTAGTGCTGTTACTACTAATGATTATAATAATAACAGTTATTATAATTATTAGTAGTAACAGCACTACTAATAATATAACTACAAGTAATTGAAATCATTGTATTGGAGAATTACGTACCTGAAGCTGATATTTGCAATTGAGACTATTTTTTTCTTTTTTTAAATTATAAAGAGTTTTTGCAAGTATTTTACTAGTAATGTTAAGTCCACAAAGAACAGAGTTTACTTTCTTCAAGCAGAACGATAACTCAAAATCCAACCAAAACAAAGCGCATTAAATAATAATAATAATAATAATGATAATAATAATAATAATGATAATAATAATAATAATAATCAAAACGCACCTCACAAATTCAAACAATCCATATCCATGGTAGAGATAACATAAGGATGAGAGTAGAAGTTCAAATAGCTTGAATAAAATAATAATCAAGATTCATCTCATAATTTCAAACAATACATATCCGTTGTAGAGATAACATAAAGATGAGAGTAGAAGTTCAAATAGCTTGAATAAAGATAATAATCAAGACTCATTGAATAAATCAATGCAACAATGGAAGACGTTCATATACATAGTTATGCCATTTAAAAAAGGAAAAGAAAAATTGTACTTGCTATTCTGCACTTGCATTCACTTTCTCAGGGAACTACTACACACCTAAAACCCCGTCAGTTTTTACTATCTTACTAATGGCAAACTCTCCAACAGTAAAAAAAATGTGATCCTGAATCTTTCTTGTGTAATTTATGTGCACTTCTAAGTAGATCCCAAATGTGCATATTGGTAGTAGTCTCACGAGATTTTACGAGATGAGCTCAGTTTATGTCTTTATGTCGACAACAGCCATGTTTTAACTAACAAGAGCAGTTTGCACGTTTCTGCCTCGGATATAAGTCAATTCTTTCAGAACTGAAATATTTTAGCCTTCGACATATAAGGTTCAGTAAGTAATAAAAGAGAGGTAGCCGAGTGGGAGAGGCTGTTTCAGTATTGATTCAGGTAATACCAACTGTAGAGCCATAGCAGCGGTTCCCAAACCACAGGCTGTGGATGGAAAGCGGTCTGTAGATCAATTTGTACAAGGCCACATAAGAAATATTTTGATATTTTCATTTAAGACTAGCAGTATTGTTCGACCTTGATTTGGGTAGCGTTTGACCCCCTAGCAGCTGTTTTCCGACTGAAAACCAAATCGAATTTGTTCTATATGTTCGAATACCCAATATATCGAATTTCGAGTCTCTAGAACAAAATTGGCAAAGTATTTTGGAGGTTTGTAATCATTAAACCTTTGAACAATTCTTTCAATGGTAGACTGTAAGGATGTAAAATTTATTTTCAATTTTTTTCTTTCTAGAAGCTGATTTTTGCGATTATCGATTTACACTGTGTAAATTTTCAGTCCACAGGGAATGAACATACATACAGACACGCAAACAAAGTCCCTTTTATATATAAGTTTAGATATTATATTTACTTGGTCGAGCTCGAAACCTAGTGAGGCACAAGGCCATTTTTATGTGCTTCTTGTATCCCTGGGATTTTGTAATCAGTGTTGTACTTCACCTAGATGAGATACTCTCCCGAGTTAACGAGCCTCGTCCGCCCGAGACAGTTGAAAGTGAATGTAATGGATTTGACTGGGATTTGAACTCGTGTAATACAATTCCAAGCTTTTTCCACTACGCCAATCTCGCTGCCCAAGTGTAAATATAATTCGAGACACAAATTTATTGGTGTATGACATAACGGAGAGCCCGCCTGCGCCTTGTGCTGCACACTTCTATGCAGTTTTTGCACTTCGACAATTTTTGCCGTATCGTCCAGTGCGATCGCTCTACCTGTTCGTCACAGAGTGTAAGTCGGATGCACTGAGATGCATGCACTGAGGTTGAAATGCATGCAAGAAGGAAACAACAAAACAGACGACAGTGATTAAATGAAACGATGTTGGTTTATTCCGTATTGCTGTCTGCACGCTTGTGGAGAGAGATGGCAATTGTTTTTGTCCCAAGTGTTGGACTTGATAATTCATTTCTGGTTTAACCCAGGCCAACTGGGCCTGGGGGTGGGGCTGTGGCCCCAAGCTTGTCACATTAGTTGACTAATAAAGTTATGGAATTGTTTGCTATAATTTTCCTCCCAAGTGTCCTCAATTATTTCCGGGTAAAGGGTAAAAAGAGCTATACGTAAAGCTATACATCAATGATAATAGACATATAATTACGATTTCAAAGCGCCCAACATATTTTTTTACTGATTTGATTTATTTGACCTTTAACATATACGTACAGTGAAATATACAAAAATTCGTTTCAGAAATGTAATTTGCATTCCAATAATGAAAAAAGAAAATACAATATCAGTCTGCATGATAATTAAGAATAACGGGTTTGAAAAATATTTTAATGAATTCCCTTTTACATATCTAATTCATTTTTTATAAATATATTTTATTTAAAAATATATATAAATGTATATATAGAGATATAGAGATAGATAGATAGATATACATTAGTTAACAAAATACATTATTTCAAATAATTATTCTAATCAATTATGGAAAATCTACTCGAAAGAATATTAATATCCTTAAAAATTTTAAATGCTAAAATAACAAGACAAGAATAAAACAGAAACTTAATAAAATTCATTAACAAAAGACAATGAAAAAAGAGCTTATAATTATTCATACTCTAAAATCAACATTGTCTGAGGCGAACTTGTACTATTTTAAATTTAGGGTATATATTAATCATAAACTCTTCTTCCCTCTGTCTCTCTTTTTATGTTTGTTTTTTTCAAATCCTTATCCCATTCGTTTAAAAAAAAACCCAGGTAGATAAGAACCGTTATCTCATCTAGGTGAAGAGTAGCTAATTTCAAAAGCTCAGGGATGTAATGATCACGTAAAACTGGCCTTTTGCCTAACTTGGGTTTGTGCTCGACCAAGTAGATATATCCCTACCTCGGTGTCCGATTTCTTTTTGGAAGTTGCTCGGTAAATGCACAGCTTCGAACTTGGCCAACAGTCTCCGACGTCTATTGGCACGCTCCTTCTCATAGAAATTTAACAATAATTATCCCCTCGACAAATAATACAATCAATACAATCACATTTTCAAATTCGAGATTAACTACCACGGTTCATCGCATCTTCAATGTTATCTCATAGGTCATGTTTCAACAAAACCTCTTCATTGATTGCGGGAGAATATATCCGCCTAAGACGACATCGTATCACCAACAGACTAAAATAACAATGTATCTCATGACTTTCAAGTATGGCCGCCATACAGTTTCATGTGATTAGTTGCCTTTCCCAAATCACTTTTGATTATTATTTGAATACCCTCGGCAAATTCCCCAGTCTGCATTTATGAATGAAAATCTAAGTTTTGTAGTTTCAAAAGCCATAAATGACCTATAATCATGGACTTTCATCCAGATCTAAGTAATATTGATATAGTCGAATAAAACTGAACGAGCTATTATTATCTTGTATGTGGGGAAGCCGAGTTGGGCCTGTGTTTAGGTAGTCGGACTTCGGAATCGTAATATGCGAATTCGAACACCAGTCGTTCCGATGGGAAAGGTATGAATCCCCACATTCCCTACATATATGGGTTAAATAATGCATTGTTAGTGCTATTAAAAAACCTAAATGTGGACAAAAAATGATAAATCCTGATTGTTCTCGGCATTCAATGATCTAAAATGTTTGATATTCCATAAAACACAAACAAACAAATAATTATCTGGTATGCATTTACTCAGCACAGACGAGATATTCTACGTTCGACTGGGAACTTTTAGCAGCATATTTGGCAGTATTACATTTTCGCCACCTCATAAAAAGTCGCGAAGTGTTACTTCTCACAGATCACAAAACAATATGCAGTGCATTCCACAGTTTAAAACCTGCTAATTCAGATAGACAACAAAGACAGCTAGCAATCATTACAGAACTAATTTCAGACATTGCCCATGTAAAGGGTAACCAAAATATAGTTGCAGATTGTCTGTCTCACACAACATTTGCTGTAAAAATAGATATGTACGATCTCCCGGCACTTGCAGAAGCACAAAAATCAGATACCGAAATACAGTCCTTTCCAGATTTAAAAAAATTACATTATCTGGAAAAGATCACTCGTATTGTGTTTGTTTACACTAAAAACCTAAGAATAATTCATGCAAAGTCCTAGAAGTAATGTTATCGCTGTTATAACAACAATATGTATTTGTTTATTTATATGCATCGTGTCACACTCTGAAAGTTAAAAGCAAAAACGAGTTGCCCTATCAAACCCAGGAAAATCAGATTGCCTTCATTAATTTATCCTAGAAGTCTAATGCGTTACCGACTGAGATATTAGGGCTGAGTTACATAGTGCCGAGGAAGGTTGGCTAAACGCCTTATATTTCATGTTATTCAAATTTAAAGTTAATTTCTAAGTTGATGAGCTACGAAGATGGGATTGGTACCATTTAAACAAGCAACTTTTGTGTTCCAGAATTTGTTTTTTCTGCATAGTCACCACCATTATCAATGCAACTAGTGTTCTATAACAGAGCTATCAGACTTAATTACTGCTCGGAAAATATTGCTAAACACATAATATTGTGTGTTATACTAACTAAAAAATCTAATGTTTGAAAATGCATGAATATTTTCTTTTAAATGAAGATAGTATTCAAAACTCTTCTCATGAATTCAGACCAGCAAATTCACAGAAGTAGAAATTTGAATGACTCGAAACTTGATAATAATCGAAACCATCTCATGAATTAAAACTAAACAATACATATTTTTTAGTATTTGTGTGTGTGTGCATGAATATGGATGGAATCAACATCCAAGATTTATTCAAAATTAATATCATATATTATGGATAAACCGGGCGAATGAGTGGGCAAGGCTAACCAAAAGATGAGCCTTGGCATACACCCCCCCCCAAAAAAAAAAGCAAAACACATGTAAATATATATCTTAACGAAAACATAAACCCGTTGTTTTTAT
>JAYKTE010631490.1:0-17980 GCA_036873565.1 Xipholeptos notoides | reverse complement strand
ACCGATTGGACACGACTCGCTACCGAATACCGATACCGGCGGTAGATTTTTTCTACCGAATCCCAGCTCTGAAGGATAATAATAATAATATAAACTAGATACATTATTTCTATTGATTGAGGAAACAACTCTAAAATTAAAGCAATTAACATTTTTTTTTTTTTTTTTGTTAACTGTCAATAATATACTGTCATCAAAACAAGCCGTATAATTAGAAAAAGAAAAATTAGGACTCATATCTATATTTTATATTGATTTTATTTCATACAAAAATATCAATTTTAACTGGATTTATTTCTAAAATAATGGAATTTTAAAGATAGTTTGTCTGTAGAATGCTGCAGAAATTAGGCATTTCTCTATATTTTCCCTTAACGTATTTAAAATCAAAGGCTCAATTCTCTTTTAAGGATGTGAATCTAATTTTTGGTATCAGTTCTCACCACATCCAACCCAAGCTATCACCACTAGAGTTCTGTTCTTTAAAATTAAAGGCTCAATTTTCTTTTAAAGATGTGAATCTAATTTTTGGTATAAAAACCAAGCTATGCCACCACAGTGTGTTTTTCCTAAAAAAATAACAAATCAACAGGCTCTAATATACTAGTAGTAATTAACTGAATCTGTGAAAATGTTCGATGATTCATAAAAGTGGATATAACTTGTTTATGTCCTTAGCATATAAATTGATGCCTCATCATAATACTAAAAATACATTTAATGGACTGGTAAAAGCACTAACTAACCACTACTAATTTTTAAAAGTAAAACAACCTCGAAAATATAATACTGAGAATACAGTCAATGGACTGTACTAATTGAAAACTAATTACTACCAACATTGATATTATAATTTCTCATCACAATTCTGAGACTACAATCAATAAAATACACTGAGTACAAACAAACTACAACCAAAAAAAAATAAATAAAATAATAATAACAATAATAATAAATGAATAAACAGAACAATAGTTTCAGCATTAGATAACCTGAGAAAGGTCAATATGCTGGTTTAACGAACTAACAAACAATAAAAATAAAGTTTGTCTAAATAATTAAAAGTAGATATTTGAGTTTTAATGGGAAAATGAGTGCTAAATTTTGTTTCTTATTTCTCACAGAAAACAAATTTGAAAAGATATGATAACCTGCAATGTTTTTCTAACTTTACAGTTACTAATAATTAGTTATTAAGAATTAGTATTGTTCCCTCTATTTTATATCATTTTACACCATAATAAATCTAAGGAGACAATCTGAAAACAATTGCTTCTTCAGCAATTAAAATATTCCATTTTCATTTAAAGCGCTCAAAGGTTGTTAACAGTCATGTATTAATATATAGACTAGCTGAACCTGTGAAAATTTTCAAGGATACATGAAAGTGAGTATAACAAATTTGTGTCCTTTGCATTAAATTGGTTTGTCTAAATAACTTAAAACAAATATCGGGTGGTTTTTTTTTCCAATTTTTGTAGAAAAGTCTATATCTAAAACCAATTAAAATAATTGTGTATTAAATTTAAAATTACACAAAAATATACTTTAATCTCATTTTAAGTGACACCATATCAGAGGAGATATCTTCAAGAAATTGCTTTTTTGGCGATTATTGTCATTCAGAGGGGTTAAAGGTCAGTAATGGTTATATTATGCATTAAAGGTCAGTAATGGTTATATTATTCATAATAATAATAATTTTTTTTAAAGTTCTTACATTGACTGATTTTGGCAGTTTATTGTTGATAATCACATCTTTGAGTGGAAGACCAAATAATTTCCCTGATGCTTTCTCTTCTTCCAATTTGATTGCAGATTTTTTAAACAAATTGAAATACTTTTTTTTCTTGAGCCACTTTCCATCAATTTCATCTGCCAAAATAGAGAGAAAAAAAAAAGACAGTGAGACAGAAAGAACGATGAAGCAAGTAAAATGCTAAATATATAAGTTTAAAAAAAGTTACAATCAAACTAAAAAAATAGAAATCACCTTGACCAGCAGATTTTCTGATAAAAAATTAGCCAAATATTTTATGTGTTTAATCTATAGTATTACTAATGCTGATTAAGAAAGGGCAAAAGAACTCGTCTTTTTGATTCTTTCTGAAAAATTAATGATCTTTCCTTTGGTTTCAAAATATTATTTGGGTAAAGACAAGTGAAATTGTCATTGCTAGTTAAGAGGTCAAGAAAGGACAGAAGATTTTGTCTTTTAGTGCAATATAAAAAATACATTTTTAATTTCTATCCAAGACACTATAAAAGTTTTTTTGGAAAATGGTAGCAGAGCATTTAGAGATTTTGTGGTGATGTCAGGATTATTTACATTGGTTAGCCAAAACATTGGCAGAGTTGTCTCTGCAAAAAAATGTTTAAAATTGACTCTAATTGCAAATTATACAAATCATTAACTCTTTCTGTGTGGCCTGGTAACAAAAACCACAAGGGCCATCACTACAGTGAAGACCAGGGGATGTGGAATATTGACTAAGCCTATTGGGTCTAGGATGCTGGTGTAATTTAAACAGCCAACCCAGAACTGATGCAGCTTAATTCAAAATACAAGGGTTGTTCCAACTTATTTTTCTACATAGTCACAACCATTCTTCATGCACTTTTGCCAGCAATAAATGAGGCAGTCTATTTTTGTCTCTGGAGTGCATTTTGCAACTCACATCTCTGTGGCCATTCTAAAACTAATGAACCCATCTCCTAATTGTGCTAATATTAATTGCATCAGCTTTATAAACGTTTCACAGGTGCCAGTGAATGTTGATTGGTTTGTTTTTTTTCTGAATGGAGAAATTCTATGACACATCTCTGCTTCTGATGCACGTCTATGACAGGGGTTACTTTCTTAGAGTTTCACGCCATTCAACATCTGCAACATGAAACCTTCAACTCATGATTGCATGAGTTCAGTCATCATAGCAAAGCAATTTGCAAACACCTCTGATCCATTAGGTTAGAATAAAAAATAGGAGGCATTACTTTTGGAATGAACCTTGCAGATCTAAGTTACTTATTAAGCTGAGTAAATATCAATTAAAAGAAGAGAAAATAAAACTTTACAAAGTAAATTCTTGGAAAACAGTAGTACCTGAGCTTTGTTTTTTCGGTGACTTTTTACTTATCATCAATAAAAAATCATATTTTCTTTTTTTTTCATTATCATCAATTTCATTTTTGTTTTCCAAGTTGTTTCGAATGTGGTTCATTTTGATATTGTAAGGTATTTCATGTCCTAGAAAAGCAACATAAAAGAATACAAGTAATAAAAGCAAAGTAAGATTATAACAGAAAAATCTCACAGGACTGTAACATAATTAGACAGCATGGTCCATGCTTTTTGTTCAAATACCACATAGTTTAGAATGCAATTTGTGCATACATTGTTTGAGTTTATTGGATAGGTTTTAATTATTTTCATTCTTCAAATTAGTTTGGGAAGTCTTATTGGGACAGTGTATAGGCAGTTGGACTTTGGAATATTAATAGACAAGTTCAAATCCGTGTCCTTCCATTTAGGTTCACATTTGAACTAATACCTTTAGAAAATGTATGAATGCCCAAAGTTACTTCCCTCCTAGAGTAAAGAGCATGATCACCAAAAAGAAATAACACCTCCAAGAGTAAAGATCAAGATCATGAAAAAGAATCAGCACCTCCAAGAGTAAAGAGCATGATCAACAAAAAGGATTAGAAAGCATGATTACTCAAAGAAAGAACCTGCTATAAAGAAAGCAAAAGTAAAAAGCATTTATGGAAAAAGCCAGCAAATAATTATAACTTATCGCGATGGATATCTAAACTTTTTATAAAGAGAGCAGGATTCAGTGAGGTAAAAATGTAAGGAGGTTGACCATTTAGCATGGTATTCTTTGAACTGTTAATATTAAATGTAAATGACCTATTTAATTTAAGGATATCATTACTTACCAATAAGAGCATACGGTGTTGAATCATTGTCAGTATATTTTGATAACAATACATAATCATCAATATCTCCCTTCTGCAAGAAAGATATGCATATAAATTTATAGGTATAATCATAACCTGTCAAACATGGTCATAGTTTTTTTTCATACCAAAGTATTAATCAAAAATAAAGGAATTATCCAGAACTATTGAAGATATTTTATTTTTGTAATAAATTAATTTATATGTAAATTTTTTGGAGAAGGAATTTTTCAATCACGGTAGTGAATCCCTGTATCTCAGAAGAAAGAATATCTTTATACGGCATCATTAGCACATTTTTTTACTCCAGATTTAAACACACAAGAAAGAAAATGAGTAATTTCTCTTTGATCATTCAGTTATATTTTAACTGCTATTTTCTCTACTGCTTAAATTTCAATTCATGTTTACAATTAAATTATGATTACATATAGATATTTCTAATTCAGAGTTTTTATATGGCCTGTCTTAAGTTAGAATAAAGAGGTTTTATCACCTTGTATTTATCAATTGGGAGATTTTAAAAACAGGCAAAATATTTATATTTCAAATGAAAGCATTTAATGAGAGAAAGAAAGAAGACGAAAGAGTAAAAATAATTAAACTCTTGCTTGCAGATCAAATTTATCAAAATCATAAGTGTAAACAAGAAGATCTTTATATAATCCCCCATAATAATTTCAACAGATTTGATAGATTTATACATAAAAAATAATCATACGCTCAAACAATCACCATCTGTGTTAATTTTTAATGACCAAGGTGTATTTGTTTGTTTGTATGTATTGTATTACATTCTGAAAATTAAAAGCAAAGATGAGTATCCTTCATGGGGAGTCAAACTCGAGACCTTTAGGTTACTTTCATTATTTTTATCTTAATAGCCTGATGCTGTACTAACTGATATATACAGACTGTACTTATTTGAAATAATTTTTTGTAATAATCATAATTCCATCAAATAAATATATTACATTTTTTATAAATACTTAAAACTTTTTCTGTTGAAAATATTATTTAAAGAATGGTTGTTTAAGTTTAAAATTTCAAATTGTCTCTTTGTCTATTTCATTTTAAATTTTTAAAAAAGTCAAGTTCTTAAGAGGATTTATTATTCCATAAGTTTGAAAACACATAATACATTCTTCTTTCAAAACACAATTATTATGGGAATTTCTATGTTCTGCTAGTTCTTAATAATGTATCAAAATAATAAACTCAACCCAAATATTACAGATTATTAAGAAATTTGCTCTCAAATAAGTTTTATGCATGTAAAGTATCCTTATTTGCCTGTATTTTGAATCTTAAATCATAAAGGAATTTTTTTCAGAATTAATTCTCAAATAAATAAATAAATAAAAACTTACAGGTATTTGGATTTGATCTAAACATTTTTTCACAACTTCTTTAACTATTGCTGTGTTTTCCACCAATATTGGAATAGTCTAAAAAGAAATATAAACAACAAAAACAAACATTGAAACTTCTAGAAAGTTAGTATGATGTGTTTTATTTTAGCTTTGATATTCATTTTTATTGTTATAAAATACCACATTTCCTTATAATTCAGAGATGAGGCTTATTAGTATTTATTATTTAGATTATTTGGACTTTTGTTTTTACCTTTATATTATATACACATTTCTTCATTCAGCAGAATCTCTATTAAAAACCATAATAAATAGAATTGTTTGGATTATGTAAACTTATATTTCTATCTTTATTATCATATACACAATGTGTCTTTATTTATCTGAATTTATGAGATGAGACTAGGTTTAGATTATTTAGACTTTTATTTGGTATTAAAATAATGTTACAAACCTGTTTTTGGTCTGGGTTTTGAATGTTGAGTTGAATCTCTTTTGGCTTTTCAGTTTCCTTCTTTTCATCAATTAACCTGAATAAAAAAAACAGGGAAATACAAAATATGATGAGTGTTGGTTAACAGTTAGGGTTTGTTTGTGAGTTTTAGTTAGTTTTATAGCATATCAAACATTTTCGGTGATTTAATGCCAAAAACAATCATTTTTTATCAAGGTTTTTTTATAACATGTAGCTTTTTTAATCACATAAGGTGCACTATTATTGGCCAAGTGGCTTTTCGCTTTCTTAAATTAATATTCATTCATCATGATTTTATTTGATTTTCTTTACTTACTGTTTCAATTGAGTCTGCCATTTTTTTTTCAAATCCTTGGATGAGAAAGTTGCCACTTTACTAAGAGTCGGCCACCCAATCACAAAAGACCGTTCTTCATCATGGCTCACCTCGGAGATTTCATCCAAACAAGTGGCTAGCCACATTTCACAGATGCGCACAAAATATTTCAATTTAAACTGATTATTTGATCTGAAGAAGACATAAATAATAATTACAATTATAAAGATGAGGATTACAGAGATATAATTGATATTAAAAGAAACACATACACATATTCTAGATATAAATAGGGAGCATAGGTGAAGCCGTGGTAAATCTGGTATTGTATTATATGAGTTCAATTCCCAGTTAAAAACCCTTTCATTTGCCTCGAGCAGATCAGGCTTTGTAACTCAGGAGATTAACTCACCTAGGTGTAAGGATAACATTCATTCCACAAATCCATGTAGATCGAGCCCATTACTCAATGAGAGTAACTCATCTAGGTAAAGAGCAACATCCATTATAAAATATATACATAAAATATTTTTGGTGTCCAACTAGGTTTGGTGCTCCACTAAGTATTTATCATAATTCAGATATAAGTTCTAGAAGAATTCTTAACTGCAAGAAGTCCAAAGCGGAGACTCATCTCCCCCAAGCCTTATCTAAAGAAAAATAGACAAATCAAAAGGTGTGCCTACAACAAGATGAGAATGATAGCTTAAATAATCCAACCCTAACATGAGGGTCATCAAAAGGCAAATGTTTTATTAGCTAAAATTTTAGTCTGATGATCATAAAAGTGAGAAACTAACAGTTATCAAAGGTCATTAACTCTATGACTACACTAATTAACTGTCATTGATATTGAACACTTTAAGCATAAAAATGGACAGAATTTTCTCTACAGAATAATATTTGCTAAAATCTTAAAGATTTACATGAATTTAGGGGGCGGTTGATTTATCTATGAGTTGTCTTATATACAAAAATACATGGTATATTAATTATGAAACCTAATAACTCCATAATTCACACAAATAATGAAAACATGTGTCTTTAATAATGAAGATGAAAAAATGGTATAAATGGTCCAAATACTAGTAACTATCAAAGTAGAGCTCAAAGATCTACACAAAAACAATAGAAACAGAACACTTTTCTTGGTATAATGAAAAAAATAAACTTACTTTTGCTTTGCAACCAAGAGAACATCATCAAATAAAAATAAGTAACGGTCTTGAGTCTGCATGCTCTAAAAAATCAAAGAATAATCTGTTTCATTTTGTTAAAAGTCTTTTTTAAATCTTTTTGTTTGTTTTGTTTTACAGCAGATCAACCTTTTTTAGGTCATTTAATGCTGAGAACAACCATTTTTTAATAAACATTTGTTTTTTGTTTTCACATAGTTTTTTTGATAACATAATATGCACTATCTAACCATAGTTGATATGAATGTGGGGGTTCATACCTTTCCCAGTGGTATTGGTCCAGTATTTATTATGTTAAACCCAAATTATCATAAGCATTGCATAATGACAGTTGCAAAATTGAACTAACCAAATGCCCATGGCCTCAGAACAGTTTAGTTTTGAAATAGGAACACATTCTTGGATTACAATAACAAATGTTTGTACAACATGATATATTTTGTTCGTTTAGTTTTACAACATATCAACCATTTTAGGTCATTTAATGAAGAGAACAATCATTTTTGAGAAACATTCATTTTGTCCACATGTAGATATTTTTTAATAACACAATATTCACTATATATTCCATAGATGAAGGGACTGTGGGGATTGATACCTTTCCCAAGTGTATTAGTCCAAATATTTTTTTTTTAAGTATTAGTCCAAATATGAACGCAAACGAAATGACAAGGATTAAAACTCGCATATTGAAATTCTTAAATCCAACTGCCTGTCCACTGTCCCAAGTGGACTTCCCCACAACATGATAGTCACAATTAATTCCCAATGAGAAGCTAAAGCAAGATACCCAGTAGCTATTATAATTTATCTTCTCATCAGATACAGTGGATAAACAAAATGCCCAAATCAAATCTAATCTTACATTTGTCAATTGAACAGCACTATCCATTATGAAAAGTCTTTTGATGTTACTTTGATAACGAGAAAAATTGACAACATCCAGATCCATATTTTTATCTCCTGACATCCTGTGGTGGGGAAAAAGAAGACAAAATAAATAAAATAAAAAGTAAAAATAAGAACTTGAAATATCTATATTTAACAGTAACATGTGAAAAGATAACTTTAAACAATTTTTGAGGGTCATTCAAAAAATACTTCGTATTATTTTTATTGCGCCCAAATTGATGAGTGGGAATTGCAAATTGTAATTATGACTGAATTTATCCATTTATGACTGTGGGAGCAATACAATATATATGTATATATATAAATAAATAAGGAATATATATATATAAATATGTCTGTGTGTAATTAGATTGATTTTGTATCTTATGGCATTCATCCAAAATACATGGAATTCTCAGGAACCTTGAAAATCAATTCTAAATATATCTAAAAATAAATCATTTTTTAGAACAATCAGATTTTTTGTGAATAATCAGATTAGGCTAACATTAAAGTATTTTGGTTAATGAAAACTATCAAAAACTATATGCCCTGATGATGGTTTTCATTAACTAAAATATTCTAGTGTCAGCCTAATCAAACTATACCTATGTTCTGTTGCTTTTTCAAAAAATGTTTTTTTAAACACACACACAGACTCACTCACACATGTGCACATACACACACAAACACACACACATTTTTTTAAATGAAAAAATGCTGCTTAAATATACATATTCTATATACATATATATTGGAGTTAGTTTGTGCTTCCTTTTACTTTGCTTGTAACTCTCTGCTATGTTACAGGATGAATCCATTAGACAAAGAATCCAGTCATGTTGTATTATGGTGTGCACATAGTAAAGCCCAAATCAACAATCAACAAATTGGAAGTAAAACACAGATGTATGCAAAAATATAAATTCATTAAAACATCTTTGTACTTAACTTTTTCTTAAGAGACAAATTATTCATATTAAAACATTTTATTGAAGTGCCAAATGTGATTACCACAATCACAATCACTAATTTCAGACTTCTCTGTGACATATAAATTCCGACCGGAACTCTGAGCTAGTTCTATAAATCTCGAGCAATTTCCTCTCAATCAACAATGAAAGACAGAAATATGTCAGTTTGAATTGAAAAATATATGTCAGGATTCAACAATGTAAAATGCTTCACTATTTTACTTGAAAATTTTACTTTTACTTAACAAAGATATAATATTGAATATCAGAATTTATGAGGTGAGTTTTGATTATTATCATTATTGAAATTATTCAGACTTCTAAACTTATCTTTATTTCCTAGATTTATTAGATGTGTTTTGATTATTATCATTCTTTAAATTATTCAGATTTCTGTTCTCATCTTTATTTCCTGAATTTTTGGGACTAGTTTTGGTTATTATCATTATTTGAATTATTTTAAATGTATTCTAGTCTACCAACATGAAGGTACTTAGGTTCCAATAATACATGAAAATAGCCAAAGAGCACATCAGCCAAAACATTATGATTATAACAATAAGGATGAAAACTGAATTCTGAATAATCTGAATGATTATAATTTTGTAACAACCATTTTAACAACATAGGATTTTTACAGTAATATTAGCGAAACATTTTTAAGTTGAATTTCTTAAGTGTTGATAAAAATAATCAATTAGTGAATACTTTATCTTTTTTAGTTTCTAAACATTTCTAAACAGATTAAAGAAATGAATTTACTTACCGGGAGAATTTTGTTTGAGCTGATCCCAAATTTTTAAATAAAATTGCCCCAGGAGAAGATTTCCTGCGTCTTGTGATATTTTCCGTAACCTGAAAGAATATTACAATTAACCAGTATAATAGTCACAATTATTACTATAATAAGTCTTCTGAATTGGACGAGTCTATCCACCAGGCTGTATCTAATTATTGTTTTTATAAATATAAATTATAACTAGACTTATTTATTGGATAAACCTGTGGATATAGACATGAAGTCCCACACTACCTTAATTCTACCAGTCATCGTTCAGTATAGCCACATTAATAATAATTACATTGTTTTGTTTTTAAGAGGATAATATCTGGTCTTTTGTAGAAGAGGCATGTCAACCTAAGAAGAGTAACTCCTCTAAGTGAAGAACAACACTGATTCCAAAATCTGGGTAGATGAGACCTGTCAAATCAAGGAAAGTAACTTATCTAGGTGAAGGACAGTACTGCTTTCTTCCAAAACCCACGTAGATGAGACCATCAACTCAAGGAGAGTAACTCATCAAGGTGAAAGACAACACAGATTCCAAAAAGTAGATGAGGCACATCAACTCAATGAAATTATCTAGGTGGAGGACAACACTGCTTCCAAAAACCAGGTAAATGAGACAGCTAACTCAGGTAGAATAAATCATCTAAGTGAAAGACAACACTAGTTCCAAAATCCATGTAAATGAGACACATCAACTTAATGAGAGTAACACATTTAAGTGAAGGACAACTCAAATGCCAAAATATTTTGGAATGTTATGAGCATGTAAAACTGGCCTTGTGCCTAACTCAATTTGGTACATGACATATATATAATATCTGGTCTTTTATGTAGGATCAATTGTTAATTATGATAAAATTTGCAAGTCCAGATGAAAGTATACACTTGAAAATAAATTAGCAAAAGTCAATAGCCTCTAAAATACAGATCATAAAAATGTCAATTATCAAGCTTTATATCATAGATAACACTAGAAAAAGGATGATAAAATCGTAATTTTTCATAATTTTCCTTTTTGTTACTGGAAGAATTCAATATGAACACATGAAGACAACACAATATGAGCCATTAGCCAAATATATTTGTACTTGATACTTTTTAATCAGAAGAATATAGTTTAGGAATGAGTTGTTGCATTTGCATAGCATATAATCATTTTAACAGAGTTACGAACAGATTTTCCTTTCCTTAGCTCAGTATAATTGCTGTTCATTTTTAAAAAATAGTATTTGAGTAAGAAAAAAAGATTTCCAGTTTGTTCCATAAAAGAAAAACAGACTTGAAATAAAATGATTTTACTTTATCTTTTTCAAATTGGGTAGGGTGACTATTCCAAAGGTGATTCTTGTTGCATTCTGTGGCACCTGCATTTTGAAGATTTGGGTAACATCCATTTAAAATCTGAAAAGAGAAATCAACAAAATCGTATGCAATCATTTCCTCTCTAAGGGTCTAAGGGGGTTTGTATCAATCTATCGCGGTCTAGGGTCGCTGGCTCACAAGTTATGATGACAAAGAACAAAGCTGGTTGTAGAAAAATACATTTTCTTTATTTTCGGCCGCGTACAATACTGGCAGTTGATAAAGTGTTTTTCGTGGTTAAGTCTCTTTTCCAAAAACACTTTCTCTTCAATAAGTAACCTCAAGCAAGAGGCCTCAGCAAAAATCTCTGTCACAAAATCTCTATCTGGGTGACCCTCAACTGAGGTACTCTCTTTCTCAACCTCAAGACCGAAAGGGTTTTGGCCAAGAACTTCTGGTCGTTGGATTTCTTGCAAAAGACTATATAATCGCATCCTTTCTCATCCCTCAATAATGTCATCGATAGTATAAAAAATTAAATTCATTAATACGTTAATTTTTCCAAGTCCCAAAAAATTCCAGCTTTTCATGACAAAGGGACAGAGGAAATAGATAATTCATTTAAGTACAAGGAGGCTGTGGTTTTTCTCATTTAGATGGCGAAAGGCATTTCTGCTAAGCCTGAAGTGAAACCGGACATAAGAAAAAAGAAAAAAAATTGAATTTATCTGTCGATGATAAATGCCCAAGAAAAAAAACCTTGTCGCTTTTAACACCTCAGCGTCAAAAGGGATTTTTGCTAAGTAGCCAATACAAAAGAAAATATTTTTGTTTCTGCAGGTCCGGCTAAAAAAATCAATGAGGTGAATCTATTTCCTCCTGACACTATGATAAAGAAAATATAAAAATTGAATTAATCTCTCGGTGAAAGTTTGCAACTCAATTTTTAACACCTTGGCATCAGAGGTTATTGTCTGCCCACCCTGGATCAATTTACATATCCTGAAAAACTTTTCAAATAGTCACTTTTAAAATTCCAATGCTACTAACAAAGGAATCTATTTATTTATTTATTTTTAACAAAAACGATCAATTTATTTTCATTTTTCCTGGACTTCAGCATTCAACTTGCTATCCATCTGATTTTAGCATCTTCCAGCTAAAATCACGTTATCATCTGATTAAATCTGCCGACCCACAAAAGCACTGTCTTACCGGCCATCCAGATATTGACACAGTTTGTAAGATAGCAGACATTTGAAAACAAAGCAAATAGAATTATGATTCTAATATCTATGTGTTTATCAACTGAACTTCATCTCTGCAGTAAGTGTACTAACAGAATTGAATTTTTATTCTAGTTTAACAACCACAAAAAAATTATTAAGAACTGATAATTCTATTTTCTTATTTCCAAATATTTAATTTTATAGAGAAGCAAGTGGTGCGTCAGAGGGCAAACACAGGCCAAAAATGTAAATCAATACTTATACTTGTTCCAGCACCATCATACATTGCCTTTCTTTTTCTTTTCCTCGTGCAGTTCACCTGAACTTTACTTCAGAACTCAGATGACACAAGGACAGATCCAGTACTTGACCAATCCCCAAACTAATCTTTCTCTCTCTCTCTGTCTCTCTCTCTTTCTCTCTTCGTCTCTCTCTTGTGGAAAAGGACAAAAGGGTTAGCTAAGCCAAAAAAGAGGAACAACATGGACTTTCCACAATTCTCAAAACCTGTTACCCTTTATTTGTGGAAAATAACATTTCTATAAAAATATTTTTTTATCATCCTCATCCAGTGTTGTTGTTACCATGATAATCTCTATTCCTCCTTTGTCAATAGATATTACTACAATGGCTAAACCTTTATTATCAATTATTACTGAGGTATTGATACAGGTTTAATTTTAGACTTTGAAAAACTAAGTTGTTTAGAAATATCTTACTGATTTGATTTGGTCAATTGATTCTTTGATATTTTGGTAATCTGGATGGTTTTCTTCTGTTTTTTCAAGTAAACTTAATAAATATTGTTCATATTCAGGAATCCGTTGGCACTAAAATGACAAAAAAGAGGATAATTTAAAAAAACTCTTTCTTCAAATGATTTTTCTAATGTTAGTCTCATAACATTGTAACAGAGCGGACATGTTAAGGTCATTAATAGAGGTTAATGCATAGTCTAGCCCACCCTACACTTTCTCACATTATCTTTTCTCTTCCTGACTCAAAATCCAACCAATTACAAATCGGCTTTTTATTTAACGTGACAATATTTACTGCTATCAATGATGGCTTTATTAAAGAGAGAGTTGTTATTATACAATTCTCACAAATTTGCAACATATTTCTTTGGGAACAAATAGTATTAAGTTGATGGCATTATTTGCATTTGTTAGCTTATTTCTTTTCTTCCGCACTTGGTGTAAGTCACAGAATGAAAAATCTAGAGTGATATAGACCTTTGAGGACAAAGGACCTGGATATATTTTTTTCAGTTAGCTTGGTTTGGGGTTTGGTTTTCTTGGCATATCAATACTTTCAGTTATTTAATGCCGAGAAAAAAGGATTTTTTTTTAATATCGTTCATTTGTCAAATTATTTTTTGGAAAATATGAATTGCATTTTCTAATCCATAACTTGGAAGAATAAATGGATTCATACATTTCCTAACAGTATTAGCCTGAATCGGACACGGAACCACTGGGATTTGATCTTTACAGGCTTTACCCATCTTTTTTGTAATGCAAGGAATCAAATTAATATCCTAACCATTTTCTCAAGAACAGCTCTTAGTTTACGTTCTGTGATATTCTAAAATGTTATGATGTTGTGTAGCAGGCAGTGATCAGGTGATCGGTGTGATTGGAGGTGGATAGAGAACTGATTCTAGCAATAGTAGACCTTTAACAGAAACATCTTAACCAGTTTATTATTATTGTTTTTTGGAATCCTTGAGATGAAGTTTGATATTTGTATGTTAATTCTACAGACTATCGTTTTCATCTTAATATTAGTTAAATTTACAAGATTTTGGACAATTAATCCTTATTATCTAATTGAAAACTATAGCATACTTTAATTTTCAACTCTTGAGAACAGAAGTGTAATTGGATTATACCTATTAAGATCTTTAGCATGTTCCCCATGTTATGAATGTTTAAAAAAAAAAACAAGAACACATTATGATTGACAATACAAAAAACATCAGTGTGAAGATTTAGTCCTAACAATGAATAGAAAAGCTTTATCACTTGAAGAAGGCCAAATGATTAATTGGCTGAAACACTGTAAATTTAACAAATACGGATTAGTTTATTATGACATTGCTGAATCTGAAAAACAAAGTATGAAGAAAAAAACAAAACAAGTGGAAGCCTATTCCAGCCATTAAATCTTTGATGTTTATTCCTTGTTATAAATGTAACGTAGATCTCTAAAATTTCCGCTTAACTATTTTCAACTCGTCAATCTGGTTAGCTAGTCTCTTTGTCCGACTGTCCCAAACCAAATATACATATTACATCACTTCCTATCAGAAGCGGGTTTGACAACCCAACAGGAGTTCAGGGAGGTGAATAAACACAAATACAAAAACTCATTTCAAATGTTAAATAAGATTTGATCTAACAATATCATTATCATTTTTATCATCATTATTATCATTATTATTATTATTATTATTATACATAACCTATCTTTTTTGTTACAATTGAATGATTCTGTAAATATAAGAGCAGAGAGTCTTTATGAATCAGAATAGCATCAACATGACTTCAAGCATGAAGTAAATAATGCATTTATTTTACTAAAGAGTTTATTTGAACTAAGCATTTTACTATCATTTGTATGAAATAACAGATTACATAATTCAAACTAAAATACAACTGTAATTATCTAATATAGAGATTAATTTAATAAAAAAAACTACTGAAATTATTTTTTTACAGTAAAAATGAGAATCAAACGTATTTAAATAAAATATCATCATTTATATACAATTGAACCCCTTTTGTCACTTTATAGAAAATGACTTATAATTCAATACAAATGCCTTCAAAGAAATATTTGAAAACCCAAATTCAAACAGCACCTATCAGTTTTCAACTAACTTCATATAATTGATTAGTCAGTTTTAATTTTATATTGGATATACAGAGAGATAACTGAGGCTACAATTTGTGGTCAAAATAAATTCATAACAGTTTCATAGTTGGTTTATGAGCTTTTTACACACACACACACACTCATACACATACATAAACACACATGTATCATACATACATAGTCGAGCACCAAACCAAGTTAGGTAAAAGGCCAGCTTTACATGCTAATTATAATCCAGAACATTTTGGGAATCAGTTTTATCCTTTCAGTTAGTTGAGTTATTCTCATTGAATTAATCTACCTGTTTCTTTTTTTAATCAGTGTTATTCTTACATCTAGATGGGTTAGTCTCCTTCAGTTGCCGGGTCTCATCTATCTGTTATTTTTTTAAATCAGTGTTATCCTTAGATCCAGGTAGGTTACTCCCTCAAGTTAATGAGCCTCATCTGCCCGAGGTAGCAGAAAGTGAATGCAATGTTTTTTTACTTGGATTTTAACATGTATGATACGATTCCAGAGTTCAAACTTCTACCACTGCTCCATCTTTGCCTCCTATGTATGTATGTATGCAAATAAGATTATTTTAAACTAGATTTAAAAAGATCACTCAGTACAATGTAAGGTTGACAATCATTTTCATTCTTGTTTACAGGTCAGTTTTTCTATCTAAAAAACAAAAAATAAATCTCTGTCTTTTTTAATATAATAATAGAATACTTCCTAATAATTGAATAAAATGTGTTTCGTCTTGTTAAAGGATTCATTGAGAAGCATTCTAACTTGGAATGCATTGTTACTTTCAAAGTAAAAATGATGAATAATTCACTTATGTTTATTCACATTCAAATAAACAGATCAAAAGAAAACATTCAGTAATCTTATATTTCTTTGAAAATATGCCGCTACACTTAGTGTGATAGTGTAGTCACTTATATTGGACTGTTTTAGATTTTCAGGTCTAACAGTGCATATATATATACTAGAACACCCATGACCCATTGAGTCAAATAAATATTTAAGTTAATATTTACTTGTTGACACAAGCTTGATTGAAAAATATCTACGAAGATTTTTTATCTAAAATAAAATAAAAACTTTTATTTTCTGATTTTGCCTTTTATTTTAATATGTTAATAATGTTTACTTTTTTCATTTTAGTAAATTTTATGGCACAATAAAGAGGTATATGTTTTTCCGTTATCAACTTTTTACAATTTTACCAATGAAAACCAATTTAAAAATATTGGATAAATTAACTTTTTTAATTTTTCAAAAAAATCTTTTTGTTTTTACTTTTAAATAAAATTCTGAATATCATTGAAAAGTAAAAATTAAAAAAAAAAGTTTGTATTTGATATTTTCAACATTCAATTATCTAACACTTTTAATTTGTTAATTTATTCTAATTAGTACAAAAAAAAATCAAATATGAAAAATTATTTACAATAGTCAAAAGCTTTAAGTTATTTGTTGTTTTTTTAAAAATACTATTCCAAATGTTTTCAAATAAGTTTCTTCTTGATTGAGAAATAGATCAAAGAAGAACTTTTTAACTTAAACAAACCAAATGCCAATTCCAATTCATACCTTAAATGAAAATAAATTCTATGAAATGAATCCTCCTCTCCCCTCCCAGTTCAAAGTTGAATAAAATTGATTTTCTTTTTCTTTTAATTACTTCATTTAGTCCATTCATTTAGTCATTCACTGCATTAATTTTTTTTGACAGTTTTTCTTTTTGAAATTAACTATTGTGGCTTTTATTTTCTGAAGAAAATATATATAAACAGGATAAAGTGTTTCAAACGATCAAGTCTGGCTTTTATAAGTGTATATATATACATAGATATAGATATCTAATTTATATATGATATTTACTTGGTCGAGCACCAACCCAAGTTCGGCACAAGGCCATTTTATTATGTGCTCATTCCTGGGCTTTTGTAATCAGTGTTACCCATCACCTAGATGAGTTACTCCCCCGAGTTAACGAGCCTCATCTGCCCGAGACAGCTGAGAGTGAATGCAATGGTTTTCACTGGGGTTTGAACTCGTGTACTACGTATTCAAAGACCAAGCTTTTCCCACTGCTCCAACCTCACTGCCAAATAGATATGAACAGGTAAAGGTCGTTATAAACAGAGATAGATGATTATTGACTGAGGTAGAAAAGTGTAATCATATCTTTCTCTCTTTATATACGTATATATGTACATATATATGCATACACATGCATGTATACATATATACATACACACATATATTAATATATATATATATATATATACATATATACATACACACGCATATATATATACATCGGTGTTCCCGATTCATAATCCTTTCAATCTTTCGGATGCTATGTCTGACATCCGGGGTAAATTTTTTAAGGGATTCCACGTCCTTGCTGCCCAAGTATACATATATATATATACATACATATATGCATGTATATATACATATATATATATACATACATATATACATACATACATACACACGCATATATATAAATACACACATATATGCATATATATACATACATACATACACACACACACACACACACACACACACACACACACACACAC
>JAYKTE010630380.1:0-17988 GCA_036873565.1 Xipholeptos notoides | reverse complement strand
GGGATCAAATTTATACATTAATTAATACTTTTAATCAAATGAAAATTATACTATTCAGTTGCAAGAAAATGGAGAATAGCTGAAAATTCAGGTGAAGATAAAAGGATTTTTTCTCTATTTCTGCCTGAAATCAATCTTTCTAAATGAAGCAGATTATTTAAATAAATGAGTATGATCTTAAAAACAAAATGTAAAGTCTTTTAGGCAAAAACCATTCTGCTTTATATTGCCAAATATAAAACACTTTTTCTTATACTTGAACATTATATTATTATCTAAATGATATTAACTTTTATTTTTATGTTTTGGGTTATTTTCAAAGATGAGAATAAAACTCTAATAATCTAAATAATGATGATAATCAAAACCCATCTCACTTTCTGACTATCACTAAATATCATAATTCATTTATTTAGGATTACATTATTCTTCATATTCTAAGATTTCACTATTTTTATTTTCTGTAAATACTGATTGAAATATTCCCATCCTAGGTTTTTTGTAAGTGATAATTCTAAAAACTTAGGTTCTGATTACAAAACCAAAATAAAAGAGAGTACTGATAGTATAATATATGAAATGTACCCTGCTCAACCATGAACCATACAAGCAAAGTGATGCCAGAGCAAGAGGATAGACAGACAAAAGTACAGGTGGTTAACAAACAATCAGACATGAAGACTGGTAAAGAATTCAGACTATGTCCCCAAAAAGAAACTGCTAAGTTTTTTAAGCAGTAAATGATTACTATTTGCATTGAAGAGTGAGAATATTTAAAGAATAAAATAGATTTTAAAAAGAAGTTTTATGGTATGTCCTGGTCCTTCCTGTCCTGATTCAGATGGCATAGATGACCATGAAGGAAGGATATGAAGATATTAATGGACAAACAAACTGAAAAGAGATGGAAATGTTTGAACATGTTTCTTCCTCTAAGAACATAGATTAAGTGTAGTACTCCAAATCTTAGTCCTAGATTAATTCTTTGAAAGTATTTCACAATAAAATATGTTTTCTTACATAATCCTATTACATGTGCTATTTGTGAGAATATGTAATTTCTCAAAAATCTTTTTGATTCAAATTGAAATAAAAATTAATAATGTCTTATATCTTAGATTTCTATCATGAGTTGCATCCACTACAGAGTTAAAATAATTATTATGTATGTTTTATTTATGCAGATGGTGTGTGTATTTCAAGTATCTGCTTGTATTAAACATATGTTGCTTTCTCATTCAAACAAGCTAAACCTGATTTTATCAAGAGAATTAGTTTAGTTTATTTATTAATCCGATGATTGTGATGATAATTTAAATTGAACACACTAAAAATTATTGCATGACTGCATCACTATTTGTTAAAGTAACTCCTGAACTAATCTTGAAATTATTTGTGGTTTTTAGTCAGTTCTTTTAAAAAGAAACTTTTTAAGCCCAAACTTGAGCAACTAAATTTTTGAAAATATTGAGTCATTCTCATAATTAATATGTAAGCAAAATTTTATTCCAATTTTAAAAATGAATCATCTAGAAATGATATGAAAAACCAAAATATAAAAATGATGTTAAGATTTTAGAAGAAAAAAATGATTAGACTCTATTTTGCTAGCATCAGAAATATAAAAAAAATCCTCTTTAACCACATTAAATAAAGCAGGACAATGATTTATAAGGGAGGCTTAATTAAGGAATCATTGTTGCAAAGTTGAGAAAGGTTGCTAATTTTATCCTAAAAATTTACACAATATCAAGAACATAATATGCCAACTTGTTTCCATACATTTAGAAATGGAAGTATTTTTAAAAAAATTTGATATGGACAAGACTGCAGAAAAGAACAAACTCTATTTTGGGAGTTGAAGCATGAATAGATCCAAAATTAATGGATCATGTAAAATCTTGCTTATATATTCTCACAATAAGGTTGTCATGGTAACAAGAAATAGAAAGAAAATATGGAATCATTAATTATCAAAGATTAATTATTTGCAACTTGTATAGAAAAGAGAAATAATGAGGTTCATCACAAAAAGCTAAAACAAGTGTAATAATTTACAGAATTCAGTTTACTTGTACTTGTAACGTTCCATTATATTCCTTTTACTAATCACTACACAACTTTTCACGCACACAGTGATGTGATTCTATTTGATCCACCCATAACTGCTGCTAGCTATCGGCATCCATTCCCGGACAAATAATAAATTCAGCAATAGAAATAGCAGATTTTTATTTCACAATTCTATCAACAAATAATGGGATATAGGGAGGAAGTGCAAGATAATCATATGATCATAATGGCTTGGGCATTTGTTGTTCAAAGACAGTAGAAAGAACTTCTTCATTCCTAACTTTGAGCAATGTGAGCTATTTGGATATAGCATGTCATTTGCACAATGGCCTTTATTCAAAATTACCCAGTTATTGTATCAAAATGACATCAGTAATCTGGAAATTCAGAATAAACATATTTTTTACTCTTCAGTTTACTTTTTTTTTACTAATAGCAGTTTAAATAAATAAACTGCTTATATCAAAACAATACTTTACTTTTCTTTAAGGAAATTTAATTTTTCCCAATCCAATTTCAATATTCAAAAGTTTCTTTTTTCTAAATTTAACGGATTTATGAATCAATATAAATCATATCATTATCTGAAAGAGGTCTTACTTTGTTGTTACATTAAGAATGTTCTGGTCATGTAGGGTCATTCCCATATATTTATCAGATTGTATTTGATTAAGAACAATTTTCAAAATGCATAAGATGCAAGAAAGGATACAGTAGACCAAAGATTGGCACAGTTATTAAAATATTTCATGTAGTGAATGATATAGAACTATAAATGATAATAAGAGAATGAAAAATAAATCGAAGCTAAGAAATAGAGTAGGAAAATGGAATAATGGTTATAAGTAGCATAATAAAGGGGGAAATATAATAAAAAAAAGGAAAGAAATGGAACCTTATTGACAAGCTATCTATATATATTTAAACCTATATTCAGCACTGGAAATTATGTCATTTACATTAATTTTTTGTGAAAGGGTTTAATAAAATATTCAAACCAAATTAAACTCGATTGGTTCATTTTATTCTCAACATTTCAGAGAAACCTCATTCAGATATTTCATACTTCTAAGTATTCCGGCCTTGTATGTATTCCAGCTATTTGGAATAGCAAAAATTAAATCAAAATTAATCTTTATGACAGTAGTGTAGTCCTTCACTGTGGGCATACATATAATTCTAGATATCTGTGGAGATATTAACTTCACCTAAATCTCTATAAAAATATAAGTCAAAGAAAACTTTCAATACAAGAAAATGACTAACTTCTATTTGTGGTAAGAAAATGTATGAGGATTGTTAATACCAAGTCTTTTGTTTAGCTTTCAGAAAAAGTTTGATTGATAAATGTTTTGTTTTGAAATGTTTTGTTTTACAGATCATATTATTTTCTGCCTTAATGCATTCCTTTTAATTTAGAGAGAGTGTTAAAAAATCCCCTTCAATGTTATTACTCCAATCTTCTTTAACACAATTTTCTTGATACGTCTTTATGAGATATTAGTCTAACACAGTGACCAAACTACCATAGATACTTTCCTTAGTCAAAGCTGCTAATGGATTGGGCGATGGGAATTCAATTTTGCCAGGACCAGCTTGGATGAGATCAAAATCGGATTAGTGTTAACTAATGATCATCATTTCCAAGACAAGTTTTCTAGCCTGAGTTGTGTGATAAGTTGTTAACCAAGAGACAAATCTTACTTTGAGACAATGACAAAAAGAAATGAAAGTAGTAAATTGCACTTAGAGAAGATCAGACATAGCTAGCAAAAATATTGTTTCTAATCATATGAGCAATAGAGTAGAGTGAAATCAGTGTGTTAGAATTATCAGAAAATGTTTTTTGTGAAGAACCGATTTTTGATATTTTAGTAGTTTCATTCAGAGTGAAAAGGGACTTTCCAAAGAAACTAGAACTTCTCTGAGATTCCTCCCATGGAATAGCCAGTTTTTGCTATTTGCTTTTGTTTAAGTCATACTTCTTTTTATGCATTAAATATTTAAAAAAAAATGGAATCAAAACTATTTAAAAATATGTATTTTGAGATACAATTGAAATCTGCAATTAGAGTATGGGGCAAACTATTCAAAATGGGTGGGGGTATTTGGAACCACATACGGACTTATTCGCATTCGGACATGCCATGAGGGTTGACATAAAAACATATATATAGTATATAACAGTATATCTCCATTGGATAGTTTAATAATGTAGACATGTGAATGAATATATACACTCATTGATAGGTAAATAGATAGATAGACAGACACATTTCCAGATATGTACAAATAGAAAATTAAACAGCTAAGTTGAGGTAGCTTGGACTCTGGAATTGTATTATACAAATTCAAATCCATGTCAAAAACTACATGCTTATAGAGCCCAATGACATACTTTCTATCAATAGGTGAGTAGTGCACCAATATATTGTGCACCCTGAGACCAAAGAAAGAACATTTTCGTTTTAATGTAAAAATATAGACATGAAAATGAAATTATCAAAACAATTGAAATATAATCTTCTTGCAGAAAATCTACAAGAAATAAAAAATATAAAAGACATGAAAGCTAAAATCACAGATAAATCAACAGCATTAGAACTGTTAGACGTTAATTAGTAAACTAGTATATCTATTATTTTTTGCCATTTTTAAATTCTTAAGAGCAATATACATATATAAAATATACAGAATGGCATCTCATTTTACATTAAGACTGAAGTATATAAGCAATCTTAGAAATTAAACTATGACTAATATCTTTTATATTAGAAATCTAGAATCTACCTAGAATTATTTTTGTTTTGAAATTAGTTCCAACAGAAAATCATTATAAATTGTGGTATCTAAACAATTAAAATAAGTTCCTAATAATCTCATATCCTGTAAATTTTCTTGTGATAAAATAGTTTTCCTGAGGAACTGAAAAGCCAGGAGCAGTTTATATTAAAGTAATTTTCTTAATTATTGATTGATTCATAGAATAAAAAATTTGCTTTTCTTTTGAGAGGTAATTGTAAGAGCATAACTTTCCTATGGCCTTTCTTTTTATTAAATAGACCATCTGATCTTCAGCCAGGAGAGAGAAAATGACCTGACTCTTCATTATCCTTGTTGAGTTCAGTGTTAGTAATTTCTTGAAAGGAAATAATTAAGTTCTTGCATTTTAAAAATGTTCAGCAAATTTGGGGTTGAGTAATATTGTAAAAAATTAATTATCACAGGAATAACTGAGATACAACTGACAATAAACATAGCTTATCATTTGCAGCTGATTATGGATAATAGACTAAGTACAGTCTAATCTAGTGGATTAAATAAATAGTTTGGCTTGAAGTTCTTGAGGGTTCTCATTTCTCACTAGAAAATTATTAAGTTTAACACTAACACAGAAATCTTTTGACTATATATATCTATTATTTTTGAAGATATAACGATCTTCACCAATATTAAAACAATAATAGTTTTAATTAAAGCTACAAAATGCACATTTGGTATTTCGTGTCACCACTAATTTAGAACTTATAAGATGTAGTCATTAAGTCTGCTTATTAATGACACATTTGATAATGAAGTCTGGTTAGCATTTAAATGGTTGATGTGCAAAGAATCTTAAAGTTTCTCAGGTTGAATTTCCGATCTTTTGTCCATGTTTGCCTGTAAGCATTCTTATCACTCTCAGAGGCATGCTGTGAGGAAATAACTACAAGAAGAGAAATTGAATGGCATTGATGTAATGAACTGGTAAAGCTGACGCCTGTGCCAATCTGAAATATTAATCTTGGATCATTTGGAAAAAGCAGACAGGAAATACTTTCATTTTTATGATGTGCAATCTCTTTCTGTAATTCCTATTTGTTTTTTTTTTAGTTCAAAACCCATCTTTTAGTGATTTTTGGTCACACAGGTTTTAAGAGAAATGAGAGTATTTATGATCCTGTTCAATCAACCATTTTGGTCAAAATCAAAATTCTTAGGTAGAGATTAATAGTTCATTATAAAATTCATACTGCGTCTCAGTTGGACAGATAAAAAATTATTTTCGTTTTTAATTTCAACTTGTCTAATAGCCCAATAAAATGATAGATTAAAACTCTAAAGTAATAGTTTATTTATCAAAATAGCTTCAATTAGTTTTCCTCTCATAAAACAGAAAATATAGAAAATATACAAACTATGGTTTATTTATCTAAATAGTATCTGTTAAACTATATGTATGTATCTTGAATGAGAAACTTTACATAAACAATATTTTTCAGGAAATCGTGATTAATTACCTTAAAGAATATTATCTCTTTTAAAAATTACTATTTTTAATTAATAAATTAATAAATTAATAAAATTGTTTTGAATCAGTCAATCCTCCAAAGCAAGTATATAAACTTCATTAATATATCTAAAATAAACAAAAATCCAACTATAACACCATATATATTAACTAATTGTAATGAAAAATATTTCATCTCTTTTATTAAGGTAAAATATTTTTTGTAGTTAGAAATTTGTTTAAATTACAATTCAATATATTTATACACTTTAGATAGTTCAAGCAATATGCCAAACCACAAAAAACTAGCTTAACTGATTTTTCAACAAAAATTAAAATTTTAATGAGAATTAAGATTTAATCTATAAACTCAAATATCTAACAAACTGAAGATGAAAATATATTTTGCTGTTTGAATTTTTTGATGTTTTACTCATAGCAAAATCTGCATCAATTCTGCTTATTATAAAATATTTTCTTTATCTGGCTTCTCTGTCAACTAGGAGTATCAACAAGATGTAAACTAATTATAACAAGTCTAATCAGTTAAGGCTAAAAAGAGCAAACACTTTAACTGATTATTTGATATTGCCATATATTCAATTATTCTCTAAGAATAAACCTAAGTAACAAAATAAATTAAGCTCATAATTCAGACATGTTTATTTGATTATTAATCTGTTTTCATTCATTTCTTTAGCTTTGTGAATCTACCAAAAATTAGAATATATTTGTTTTGATCTTTTTCAATCATTTAATGCCTTGTCAATTATCTATATTAACATTTTTTCTTCATAAACAAGTGCTTAGATTAATGGTAGTTACACTGTATAAATGCCTATCTGAAAATAATAGGTGTGGGTTCATAGTTTTCTCAAAGTTATAACATGCAATTTGAAATCCCTGTTTATTTAAATGAACAGGGATTTTAAATTGCATGTTATAATACCAAATTAAAAGCACCAAGTCATTTAAATTTGTCGCTTAACAAAAATATTTAAGCAATGTTAGAAAATAGACTGAATTTTATCAATACTGGCAAAAAGTGAAGCTATTCAAGTATTTCTCCAACAAAGGATTGTAAGCATCTTGTTTAAACATTGTAATTAATCCTCTTAATGTTTATAACATCTAATATTGTATTCAAATACTTTCTTTATTATTTTTCTAGAACTCATTATAACATGCATAATATGATCATTATTAATAAGATTAAGAATTGTAATATGTTTACTATGGTTTTGATCTATAATACAGTACAACATGAAAAACACTAGTATGATTCAGTTTTGTATTAGAACTCAAGATTGTTGTTATTATTCTTTTTATTTTCTTCAATATCCTGTTTGGTTCATTTATGGGATCGATTTCATTCATTGGGCTCCAGAGCTCCATGAAAACGTGATCTGTTAGTTAATTAATAGATAGATAACTTCCTTAGCATAAGGACATGTTAGAGGTTTCTAAGAAAAGACAGGCAAGAAATAAACTGGTTTTAATGATGCTTTTTTTTATTTATTTGAAATCAATTTTGTTTCTCATTGGTCAAAATTAAGAAGAGAGTCTCTGTAATTCTGTTCACTCATCAGAATCAGAGATAAACTGGCTTTAAGAAGTCAATAGTTCAATATCTACTTTTTTTGTTCTTTTTTCACTCTACCTCCCATAGGGAAATGTAAAAAATTAATCTCTTCTCGTACAATAAAATGTGGCAAGACTATAAAACTAAGTTCTTCTGCAATATATAATGCATCAGAAGGCAGCGTCTCAGGTGTTTCTTCTTATCTAAAATAAAAAACTACCAGATCAAGGTCAATTTAACTGCATAGTAAAAAGAAATATGGTGCAGCTCAAATGGCTTTGAGAATCCAATCCTTTACTTTCAATGAATTTTGTATACATTCATATTGATACATTAATATTCCAAAGTATGTAAATATAGACAATAACCTTTGTTTCTCCAAGTATTTCCTTAAAAGAATATTATAAATTAAAATTTTCTTTATAGAATTTTAGATACTGTAGTATATTTGATTTTACTTGTACATGATATAAGTATTTACCAACACAAAAAGTCTCCTAAAGCATCATTTTCTTTCTTTCATTTTTTTCATTTTTTGTTCATTCATTTTTTTTTTCATTGTTATACTTGGTACCTTTAAAATTTTTTTTTAATAATTCTTTAGACGAGGCTTGATAATTTTCAAGCTTCAAAGACTTAACACTCCACCTGGTCAAGGTTAACAGAATAAAAACAGTATATGCCGTGGATTGAAAAAAAGAATAATTTCAAAGTTCTGTGATGATCCCTAATTATGAAATGAAGGTTTCCTAGGTTGATCACCTGAAAATGGCTGTAGTGTCCATTGGCAAAAATGTGATGGTAACAACGATAAAAATGAGGACAACAGTCTAAAAATAGATGCACAAACATCTTTTCATATTGCAAGATATGAATAATAACAATCACTATCAAAGTTTACTTGGACTGAAAAATTGATATTAATAAAAGTATAGAGTGAAATTAACCAACAATACAAACTAATTAGAATTAATCATAATGTTTAAAAAAAATCCCAAACAATTGATTTGTTAATAAATGACTCCCAAAAGTTGATACGATTTAAAATACAACAAACAAACTAATCATATTTGTTGTATATATTTTTCAGCATTCTCATTTTTAGCCTGTTTCAGAGCTACATAATTCTTCTTCTATGAGGGCCATTCCAAAAGCAATGACTCCTATCTTTAAACTTTTAACTAAAAAATTTAAAGAGCTACAAAGACAGGAGTGATACCATTAAGACGAGCAAACTTTAGTGCGCTAAAATTTTTTTTTCGTATAGTCACCACCATTCTCAATGTATTTCTACCAGCGATGAATGAGGAAATCTATTTTTGGAGCATGCTTTGTCACTCTCATCTCTGTCACCACTCTAAAATCAATGAACCCATCTGCTAACTGTGCTAACATCAACTACATCGACTTTGTAAACATTCAACAGATGTTGGTAAATGTGGATCGGTTCAACCTTTTTTCTGGATGGAGGAAATTAATGATGCATGTCTGCTTCCGACACATGCCCATGATAGGGGTTGCTTTCTTTGAGTCTCACACCATTAATATCTGCAACGGAGATGAAACATTCAGATCATGAATGCAGAAGTTCAGTCATCATAAAAATGTAACTCGAAATCCCCACTGATCCATTCAGGCACAACTTAAAATTTAGCAGTCATTACTTTTCAAATGTTCCTCACAGCTATGAAAAATATACTCACTTTCACTTGGCAATTAAATTATAGGATGGCTCTTTACTTATGATTATTTTGTCTTTTAGGGTACTATGTGATCCATATAAATAGTTCTTCAGGCATAATAGAAGATTAGCAAAGTCTATATTAGATGCCAATTTTCATTTTTTTCTAATCAGGAACTGCATGTGTGAATTTTTTTTATTTGATTCATTATTAAGAATTAGTCGTGACTAAATATTTCTTCATTTTAAAGCCTTGTGTTTTAGTAGTTAGCAGAACAATCTGTAAAATATATATCACCATTTTATATAACAAAAATATTTTGGTGTGATCAGTATGAACATTTATCAAAGTTTCTTTTCCAGATTTGAACTACACTTCAATTAAAATCAATTATTAAATTTCTAAGTAATCATGGAACATATTAATTGTATATTAATAGTAAAGATAAAATTGAAAAAACGGTTTTATTTAATTATGCAATTAAAAATGAAGAGTTTTGTAACTATGTATATATCTAGAAAATCAGTGCTATTAAAAATGCTTGCTGCATCTCATATTTGTCTAAGAGACACATTTTTGAATACCTAATTTAAATAAAAGAAAATTTTTGGGTTTTATGATTTTATTTCTTATTTGTATAAAAAGTCTTTGAAGAGTTTTCAATTTTGACACTCTAAAAAATTAATACTTTGTTGTTTTTTTTCTAATAAACTTTATTGGCGTTTTTGTGTTTGATTACTCAGAAAAATAAAAGAAACTGGTACAAAGGGTGAGTCTTAAAATGTGATCCAGGCTTAAATAAATAAGTAGTTTATGAAAAACAATTCTAATTGAACCATGACAACATGAAAAGAAATAAGTTTGTTACTTTCAATGACCATATCATTTCTTTAGGTTAACTTATTTGCAAAGCATTTGTCTAAATATTCTAACTATAAAACACAAAATTAAACCATTAGACCTAAGTTGATATGGAATTAAACAAAGTTGCCAAATCTCTCTACAATGTAAATTACAGAGAGGCATTTTTTTTTATTAAACATAGGTATAATATGAATAAAACTCTGAGTTTCTGGTTTAAAACAATCATGTTTACACTGACAAAAAATCTGAATTAAAATAAAGTTCTATTTTTTAAAATCTAACAGATATACAGAAATAATGTTACAGAGAGTTTGCTAGTTTTGAAAAGCCTCATAGTTTTAATGAAAGTAGTTTAAATCTGTCATGTATATCAAATTCAATGAAATGATTTCATATAATATAACGAAAAAGTTCTTACATTAAATGATTAAAAACATTGCAGCATTTTTATTCAATTGAAATTGCATAAAAAAGTCTAAAATGCTTTATCCTGATTTGAAAAGAAAAAATAGTTAAGAGAGAATTTGAGCCTGAATGCCTTAATATTTCATTCTGCAAATGACAATTTATAAAATGGATCAATTTTTGTTTATTCAAAACAATACACACACGTGCGTATAAATACACACACAAATATGTTTAATCATACTCATTCTTTCTTATTCAAGTGATACACAATAAATAGATATATATATATATATTTAATGCATTTATAAAATATAATATGAGTGTATATAAATGTAAACAAGCTTATATAGTACCTATATGTTAAAAATGATATTCCATTCAGGCTTATTATTATTATTTATAGATATATATATATGTATATAAATAAATATACATAAATGTTATATCTGTATAATGGATATTGATAAATAGATATGAATTCATTTAATTCAAATTTTTTTATTAAAAAAATATTGGTTCACTTTGTAAAATATAATGCAAAAGGATGCACAGTTTTGGCTCAATATTTATATATTTCAGTAGAATAGATATGATTTATTTAATGTGAACACACAAAAGAAATAATCAAGATGATTTAACTTGCCAATTGATAGCTAACCCAGTTTATTTCAATCTCTTAGATTAATTTTGTTTCTACCAGAAGCTCTGCACAATAAACCCATACTGTAAGAATATGTTTATGTCTGAGTATGTAAATATGTGATGTATTTGCATAATAATGTTAATTTTTTTAGCAGATGTTTGAAAACTTCTATATCAGCACAATTTTTTCTTTTTTAGATAATATAACTGATTTAAGTTTTACATATAAATTAAAATTAAAATAATATTTACATTTGATAACAAGGTTATATCAATTCAGTGAATTTTGTGAAAACAAAAATTAATTATTGACATTTCAGATTTTTCTAGAGAAGAAGCAGTATTTGAATTTCTTAATAAAAATTCAAGCATTGATTTTGGTCTTTTTCCATTTAAAGATTTCTATTTAAGGATTTAAAGAAAATGCAATAATTGATGCATTTCTATAATATTTTTAAAATTCTATTTTTTTCATTTTATCAACTCGAAAATATTAGAAATACTATTAACTAAATACAAGAATTGTGATGTTCATAAGGAATTTTCCAATATGAGAATAGGCATTATTTACACTATCTACATGCTAAAGACATGATCTTATCATGGTTTGTATATTCAAAGCACTTCTGATGTTTAATAAAAAAAGTTAGATTGTTGGGATAAATTTGACTAAGTTGTTTATTTTTTTTTTAAAACCAACAGAATGAAAAATTTTGCTACATTGTTTAAGTATTTTGGTAAAGAGACAGGTATTTGAATTTAGCAAAAGTATTTCATCAAAATAGATTACATATTATCCTATATACAACTTTTGAAATACAAGAAAAGTGGCTGCTCTAACAAAAACATCCAGAATTTTAGATTTAGGGAAGAGTTTCAAGTTGCTATAATTGGTGCATTTAGAAATACATTTTGAGTGTTTTGAAATAATGTTGAAAAAAGTCAATTTGTTGAAAAAAGTCAGTGTATACTCATGTAAAATATCTTTTAGGTTATTCTTTTTGCACAAGGTATAAAAATATATACACACTTCTGACAGAGATCACAACATTAACTAAACCATATATTCATTCATTAGAGTTAAAATGTTCTGATGCATTTAAAATAAACATAGTGTTGCATAATACATAAAATTATATGCTACCTGAGTATGTATGATACTTATGCAAAAACACTACATTGAAATCTTTATATTTGAGTTTAAAATAAATAGTCAATATTATATATTTACTTGATTGTAGGCTTCATTTTATTTCATGAATTTATCAAATTAATTTTATTAAAGAGATCCAATGAGAAATGATTTCTTCTCATCATTTAACAAAGACCTAAAGCCAACTCACTTTAAGCTAAAAAAGGTTGATATGCCATAAAACAAACACTTTATGCTATATTAAATCATAAAGTTTTTGATTATTTCTGAAATTATTTAGACATTATGTTTCTAAACTCCAGTTCATTGTATATGCATGATATTAAGATAACAAAGACTCAACTGATCAAATAAAGAGTATATTAAGTTAATTTAATCATTTATCTATAATTGATTTAAGAACTCTAAGCTTAAATACTAAACATGATTCCCAAGCTATATGCCATGATTTAGTAAATGGGAATCCATGAGAAATGTAAAAAGAGAATGCCAACTCTTGGAATGAAACTAAATAGAGAAAAAATTTGTTTAGAATTTTTAGAAAAAAAAAAATTAAAAAAAAAAAAAAACACAAAAAGTGAATTTTAGAAAACATTCTACTACTAATCTAGTAACTATTTACCATTAGAAATCTTACCTGTTTTCAGGTGAGTATTTTTATTAGATTTTCAGTTGGGATTCTTGTCAAATGAAAAATGTTATAATGAACTTACCTGAAAGAGAATAAAAAGACCATTATATAATAAAAATATAAAAAAATGGATACATAGAAAGCATTATGCAACAAAATTGTTTAGTTGAAGCATTACCAAAAGCTATTAAAGAGATCTAGTTAAATAAAATTAGATAATTTTTTTAGAAAATTGACTTACTAAAATTATTGCATAAAAATTCAATAAATAACCTTGATAAATCTCAAAGTGGATTGATCTAATTATAAGAGATGATCATATTTTTTTGTAGACCTTAGTTTTTATTTGATTATAATTTAGAAGGGATGTAACACTCTTACTTGATTAATGGGTTAATTGAACTCAGTTCTTGTTTTGTAATATACTCACTCATATTATGATTCTTATATTTGGTAGACAACAACTATATCACTGTAGAATATTTTTTCACATATGAGCTTTAAGATGACTTTTAAAAGAAAATCCAGATGTGTATGCTTTAAAACAATCATGACTTATTTTGCCTGGAATAGAAACTGGAACAAATAAAACTTATTACTGAATAGCATTTATCTGTATCAATGCCTATTATATTATCTTAATGTCTGTACATTATATGTCTGTATTTATATATTAACATAGGTATGTATTAGAGATTATGTAAATCTTTCATGTAAGAGTTCCTTGGTAATGTGCCTCCACACATGCCATTGAATCTGTTTCCACTCAAATAGAATACATTTGTGTTTGTTGTACTTCCCTGCTATCAAATTTCTAGTCTGTATTTAAATTAATGTACACAGAAAGCATCCAGTCTTTTCTGCTGCATGGTGTGCAAGGTTTCTTCTCATCATCATGACTGGCTGCAACATAGAAGAATTCCTAAGAAGCAATATTGATAAAGCTGATTGGTACCATCTTTGGTTTGTTATTGGTTTACATTTTCTTTGAAAGTCTAGACATAATACAGACCTGCCTTTAGGTCATAGCAGTGTCATCTTACTGACAAATTGTGGACAGCTACCAAAAGCTTCTTTCTAAACTTCACTACTTTATGGCAGCATTATATTTAAAGTATAAATTGAAGTTTAAAACTCCCTATGCAACTTGGTAGTATTTGTAAAGGGCACTTAGTCCCAATTCTGGTATTATCTCTAAATATCCTTTTCTCTCGTTTCTCAGTTGAAGCTTCTATAACTCTGGCATCACATTTCTGAGAATTTTTATCGGTAAGAAAATAATGTATTATATGAAAATAATCATTGAAGAAATGAACATTGAAGGAATAATAACTTTTCAATTTAGAAACCTTTAAAACTATGTTGCATCTATTTTTTTTAAAAAAGAGCCTAAAAAAGTATTATTAAAGTTATTAAAAATATCCTTTAATTTTCATGACAAAACTCCTAATGAACTAACAATGACATGTTTAATATTTAATCAAAGAAGATTTCAATAATATATTCATGATTTTCCAGATGGAAAATCTTCTTGATTGACACTTCCAATACACAATTTTTACAAAGGGTGATTGAATAGCTTTTGTCATATTTATTCGATAAAATGTTTTTAATTCTATTCATCGATTTAGAAACAGATATTAAAATCTAGTTTCTATTATTAAAATAGAGAGAAAATTTGTCTTTTATAATAGAAATCTGAAACTATCAATTCTGAGTTGCAGAAGGTCCATCAGATAATATAAGTAGTGTTGAATCATTGAAAACTGATTCAGAAATTATATTATGAATAAGAAAAGTAATGTTTTGAATTATTTTTTCTTCAATATAAAATTATTTGATAAATTTGATTGTTTTAGATTAATTATTTACTGAATAAAGCAACTTTTGTTAGACACAAGTTGTTTCTTCACCATTTCAGTCATTGATCATTTGTCTACCGACTTTCTTTTTCAGTTCCTTTTCTCATAGATGTGCCATAACTTACAATCTGCAGGTGACTGGGTTTTGGAATCAGTCTTATCTTTTACTTAGAAGAGTTACTTTCCTGAGTTAGCAAGCCATCTAACTCTATCAGAAACAACTATGATTTTACTCTAAAAGAATATGTGAATAGTATATACAAGCAGAACCTGTAGAAATTCGACATTAGTTGAAATATCAGAAAGGAAATTTAACATTCTTAAATTTAAACAAATCCTGAGAGATAGTTCAAAACTGAAAATCATTTGCTTAGAAATATTTTTTAGGGTTTGGATTAAAAAACATTCCTATCTATAATATGATTTTAATGATTTTTAATAGATAATGAGTGACTTTAAAGGGAGGTAAGGTCGTTGCTTTTGATATAAGCATGACACACAAAATAACACACACGCTATATATCATATTGATATATAGATTGTTTAGTAAGCTGTTTTAAAGGTGGTTTATTAAGCTATAGGATGCATACATATCTTTTAAATGTAATCTTTATTGAGTTTGGTATTAGTGGAAAACTTATTATCATAAAATTGTTATTACCAAAAGATATTTTTATAGTCATACTAATATCAGAGTTCAAATGAATTTTTTAATGATATTTATTGCCACTTCAAAGTGATTTGTCAGAAATGATTCTGAAATAAATGGACATTTTTTTTTATTGATAGCGATATAAACAAATTTTCCTGAGTTATTGTTCCATCATCATAAAAGTATTATGATCAAAATTATTTTATAGTCATAGCCAGCATCATTGTCCTGGCTGTACTCACAGCAAAAGATACATTTCTCACTATTTAAAATTATCTTGTCATGATATTTTGCAAGAACACACAGCTTTTATTTATTACATATGTTGATCATAATCCATCATAACTTTACTGATTTATAGCCTTTGCTGTAAAGTTATGAAATAACAAGCACTCAAACATCCTTTATAAAAACTATTGAGGATTTTAGTTTAAAGAGGTTAGATTTCTCTGAAAATTTCTGAAGATAGGTGAATTTAGATTTAAATTATTTAAAATGTGTGTATTATTACATACATTATTATGATATAATAAATGGTATTACCACTGATTCCTTACACTTTTGAGTGATATCAATTATCAATGTTTAAAATGGAAGAATTCATCGATTTTAATAAAATTGGATAAAGGAAACCCCAATATAGGAATAAAATGAATAGATAATTACAAGCCTACAAATCTTCATTATCGTATCTGAATATTCAGTTGTGGTAAGCCTATTAACAATTCATAGATAATGCAGAATACGAATGTTATTTCTGTGTGTGTTTTCATGTCTTTGTGTTCCTGGGGAGACCTAGAGATGTTGACATTAGGAAACAGTGGAATAACTTCCTCTGTGAAGGTGTCAAGCAATATAAAAGTGCCAGTTAGCCAAAACCTACCAAGTGTCTCCAAGGAATTAACACAGATTCTGCACATAGTGTAAAGAATGATTAAAAAGATTCAAACTAATGCCTTCACAGTTCTATAAATCTAGAAACCAACTGCTTTTCATAAGTTGCTGTCTTTGTTGAATACTTTTATCCAAAATTCACTGAGGATAGACTCTGCAGATAAAAGCAAAATCCTTGATATCTATTGCCATTATTATAATTATTACTGTTGTAATAATAATAATAATAATAATTATAATTATTATTATTATTATTATTATTATCATTAATCTACTATCAAAAATTGAGTTCTCTAAAATTTTAAAAAATGAATGGATCAATTCATGTTGGACTTCACATAAGAAATCAAATAATAATACTTAGGTAAATTAACTGATAGAATAAACCTAAAGAGAATAGGAAGAAAATAAATTTTAGATTGAAAATTAAAATTCAATTTAATGTTGCAAGAAAATTGTTGTACACCTTTATTAAAGAAAAAAAAATATATCTATTAAATTTTTGTTATATCATATGCTCTTTTTAAAGTTATAAATCTTGATATTGCATTTATCTAAGTGGTCACATTTTGACTGAAAGAATTGAAAGTTTAACAACAAATGATATACTCGCTTTCACTTTCCTCCACTTGTTGCCAGCTGAACCATTCTGCGCTACATACATAAGATAAAGTCACATCACCCCAAATACATTCAATTCATCTTTCAATGTTGACAAAATACTACTTCATAAGTGTCAACCGACTGTATAAATTCAATATAAATTCTTACTATATTATTACAATAAAATACCAACATAGCAGCTAGATTAGAGTGTTGTACCAAGTGGAGAAGTATAAACTCTGTTATAGTTTCTTATATTACTTTGAATTTACAATTAAAGAAAGTATATTTCTGAGGAAATCTACAAAACACATAATCTAGTTTTAAGTGTTAGTTCATATAAGATTTGTTTTATTCAGATTCAATTTTGAAAGAAGGTAGACATTGCTAATAATACTTATTGACCTTGTGGCAGGTTAATGCTCATGAATGAACACACTCTACTCCCATAGATTTATATCTCTTGAATACCCAATTAAGCCTAAAGGGCATAATGGCCAAAATGTTAAGAACATAACAATAAAAGCAAGATTTGTTGTCAAAAAAATTTGAATAATAATAATATTTAACTTTTTATTTGATATTATATATATATATATATATATATATATATATATATATGTGTGTGTGTGTGTGTGTGTGTGTGAGTATATATACTCGAAGAATGAAAAA
>JAYKTE010629269.1:0-17999 GCA_036873565.1 Xipholeptos notoides | reverse complement strand
ATTTATAAATGATAAAAAACATCTGATGATATTTATTAGATAGCATAAATAATTACTTCACATGCTATTACCATCTTTGCGATTATTACATCTAAAACTAAAATGAATGATCCTCTAGCTACCAAAACTTTAACTTTTGTCACTATACAAGCTGCTAGTCATTGTTGTCTCATCTTTACTATTAATATGATTTCTACTACAATTATAGTAACTACTGAAAGTATAGTCATTTCTTTTACGTTTTACCTTTTTAGATTGTTTACCTGTCAACCATGACCTTCAATGAATTGTTGTTATTATGATTAAGTACTTCTTGTTTGTTTGTTTAACACCTTGTTTTTTCGGGTTTTTTTTAAATTTTAAAATCAATAAGGAAAATTACTAAGTTTTGTATTGATGAATGACTGATTTCTAAATGATGGTTTTAGGATTTGTTTTGTGGCATATTAACGTCAGGAGGTTATTTAGTGCTGGCAAATTTTATCGATAGTTCTGTTGAAAAAAATCAATCTTTGCAAAAAGGGTATGGTAGAAAAAATCTATTTAGTAAAAAAATCTTTATATCTATAAAAATGAAATTGTGTGTGTGTGTGTGCATGTACAATCAGTCCCTACCAAACTGTTCTGTCAATCTTTGGTCTACAGACTTGAAATTTGATATAAAGAGTATTTGGGCCCAAAATAAAAAATACCAACTGTAAAGAGTTTTTTTGCATATTTTCATTACTTTTGCTTTCTACTTAATTTACTCAAACAAATATTCTACATTTTTTTAATGCTATTTTTTTATTCAGACTATTCTATCAACCTTACCAATGAAAGTTTGACAAATGAATTTCAGATCTATTAAGTAGATTATATATTTTCTTTCCAATGTGCTTTATTTTCTTAAAAACCTCTGACACCAATGGACATAACTTACAAGCTAGTTTCTTTTAATGATATGCTTCAGTATGGCTTTTCTGTGAATTTAAAAAATGTAAAAACGGTTAAAATGAATCAAAGTACTGAGCACGGTCAATGTTGCTTAACTTTGAGTTTTGAAAATAATTAAGTAAAATTTACCTTTAAATATTTAAATCTTTATTAATATAATATTTATAATATTGTAATTTTTTCGGTTCTGAGTAGATTTTTGGTAATTGAGGAGAATGGTTATTTGAGTTAGTTTATTTTGTTAATTGATGCATAAATTTTGTTTGAAATGAATGATATGTAAAAAAATGAATGCAATATTTAAAGGTAAAATTAATTGAATGATTTTTTTTTTAAACAGTTATCTTTAATAAGCATATGCACTAGTTATATTATAATGGTGTTCACGAGAGGTGGCCAAATGTATAATGGTATAGATTATTTGGATATTTCCTAAATAAAATATTCTCATTTGTAAGAATAAACATTCCGGCATCAAAATATTTTTTTCTGAGATTTAGTAATGATTCATAACAACATATATGAGTGTGGGTGTATGTTATTTGTTTGCCACTGTGTGTGATATCATATGCACTTATATATGTATGCATCTATGTGTGTCCACACACATATATATGTGTGTGTATGTTTATAAAATAATCACTGAAACTCTTTTCTTTATCTATATCATGACAAGTCAAGCTGAAATGGGGTTTTTTTATGCTGATAAAGCTGTAGATAAAACACAGTGCTTCTCAAACTTTTTGAAGTTGTAGGCCAATCAGCATTCTTCTAATCAACTGTCTAATCGAATAAAAGAATTTATTAAACTTCTAAGTACTTATACAGGCATGTCAAAATTATTAAACTCTATTATGACCAGCCCACCCATAGATGCCCACCACTTTGTATCCCGTGTCAGTTTGAAATTACTTTCAAATTCCCCTATTCAAACCTTGCCTTAAAACAGGGACCTCTGCTCAAGTCACAGTAGAGTTTCATCATGATATATTCTCAAAATCAATTAGTTCAAATTTGCTACCCCCATGCAGTAGCCATTACTGATTAGACTGCTTTGGTCTTGATAAAGTTAATGAAAAAGTCTTAGCTTGATAAAATTAGATTACTGCTTGTAAATGTAACTTATGTAAGTACGTTAAACAAGAATACTTAGGGTGTAGTTTATTTTGAATTTAGAATAATAAGAAATTCATACAATCTTGTATTAAGACCATACACTTGCTTGTGAATTTAGTTTGTTTCAGTAAATGGTAAATACTTTCACTCAATAGCTGTCTTTCTCTTTAGAGATTAGGGTGGCAGTGATGATGGTTACTTTGATTGATTGATTGATTGATTGGTTTATTTTACCAGTTTATCAACCCTCTTGGGTCAATTAAGTTTTTAATAAACAACATAAGTTTAGAAAATGGCAAAATAACCATCTTGATCAAGAGCAAACATTGAACAATGTTCATGTTTTCATTAATATATTTACAATTATAGTGTTTACATACAGCCACTAAACTTCAAAACTCTATAGATTTTTAAAAACCATGTGTAATATTAGGTTGGAAAGAAAGTCTTATGGCCAAGAAATGGTTGGAATAATAACACAACTCAGGTATAAGTTAACATAAGATATATTGTAGGAATAATACAAGAAATAAAGGATAGCTGAGATTATTCTCCTGTGAGCATACATAATCACTACATCACACACTCACTGAATGGCTGCTAATTGGCGACTGCGCAAAGCTGAACCTAGGTGGTATCAGTCACGTGAGAATGCATCTCTAGGTGAAACAGAAAGCAAGGTATTTTTTTTAGTTTGATCACTTTACAAACTCTTAAAACGTAATAAATTAATATTTTTTGTTAAATAGATGTTGTAATACTATCATTAATTTTCCAGAAATAATAATTGGTAATGCTTAATTAATTTTTAGTGATTCAACCCTCAAGAAATGGATATCAATGAAGAGCATTTGAGAAATTGTATGTTTTATGAATAATAAAAAGACACAGCTGTTGAAGTTGCCCAAAACTTTCAAACTGTTTATGGGAGGAATGTGTTGAATGATTAAAAATGTCAACAGTGGTTTGCAATGATTTCATCTGGAAATTTAAAGTCAAAGATTAGCAATGTTTAGCAAGACTGAAATCAATTGATCCAGAAGCCATTAAAGATGCTGTTGAAGTAGATCAAAAGTTAGCCAGCAGTGAATGAGTTCAAACATTCTATACAAGTCATATTTATACATTATAATTTTTATACCTTGTTTTATGTTTCAGAAAAAAAAAAAAGATTACTTTCTTTCTAACCTGATACTTGCAGTCGGCACTTAGTACTTCACAGACTGGCTATAAGAAGTATTGGCTTAATCTACACACATAAAAATGAATAAATAATAAAAATGTAAAAAATGTATCAGTTATCAACCCTCAAAGTAAACTATGTCAAAATCCTCAAAAACAATACTGACTAAATTCATTATTCAGTTTTTATCAAAGATATTATTTATCTTTTTTTAAGGGTCATATAATCACTATTACCTAGTTCCTTAGAACAATATATTGAATGCATATTATCAGTAGATAAAATTCCATTCATGGTATATCATGGGAATGAATGATAATAAAACTGGACATTTTATTGCATTCATGTCTTAATTATGGGCAGCAAGGGTGGAGTAGTGGTAAAAGCTTGGGCTTTGGAATCGTATTACAAAAGTTCAAGTCCCAGTCAAAAATCATCACATTCACTTTCAAAAGTCTCGGGCAGATAAGGCTTGTTAACTCAGGAGAGTAACTTCCTCTATGTGAAGGGCAACACTGATTTCAAAAGCCCAGGGATATAATGAGCACATTAAAATGGCCTTGTGCCTAACTTGGGTTGGTGCTTGACCAAGTAAATTTTTACAAACCATTTTTCTTGAAAAAACATTTAAATCTAGATTTTTTATGACAAACTATTTTTCTATAAAAGATATGTCCACCAAAACTTGATCTTTTCCCCACAAACTATTTCCCTACAAAAAAATCAATAAAAAGTAGATTATTTTCTACAATTTCTCTGAAAAAAAATAATAAACAAAGTACAATTTCTACAATCTGCTTTAATATGAAAACTATGTCAACAAAACAGATTTTTGCATGAAAGCCTTCATCCAAAACCATAAACTCTGATTCTAATCTAGAATGTTTTAGAGCATTACATAGTAAAATGATGTTGAGACAAAGGAAGCAAGATTGAACACTTCAACTTTAACAAAAATATTTTTAATGTAAAATCTTGATCAAAATAAGTATTTTCAAAACTTCATTCAACTCCAACTCATCACCTCTGATATTTCAAATTCTTAATTTAAATTAAATCATAAAAGGGGATCATAAGTTACACACTAATCTACACATCTCAATTCAAATTGCTGTATTGTAGTTCTAATTAGACTACAACTTGTCTGGAAAGTAGATCAAGTATACAATAAAATAAAGACTGCTGTGTATTTATTTATTCATATAATGTGCCATGCTCAGAAGATTGAAAACAAAAATGTATAGTCCACACCTGGATTTGAACCCCACAGTAGCAGTATACCTTCATTATTCTATCTTAAAATTCTGATGCTCTACCGACTGAGCCATTATGGCTGAACTTTTTTTTCATCCCTTAATCATTAAAACGCGGGCATATGATCTACTTTTTCCATAATTTGAATATTTGTGGAATAATGTATAAAATTTAGTTTTAAAAAAATTATATGAAAAAAAGTATGCAATATTAAAGAATGTATTAAATTATGTTTAAAACTCGTTATTCTTAATGGGCTTACATGCTAGATTAGATTAGCTCATTTTAGTAATTAAAGCATAAAATTTAATTTGGAATGAATTATATGTAAAAACAAAAATGAGAATTCAATACTTAAAGGTAAAAATTTATGAAATTATTTTTAAAACATATTATTCTTAACAGGCATATACACTAGTATATCCCCCCCGTCGGCTCCCACTCGTGTCTGAATATTGGGTACAAGTTGTTTTGTCCGTTATCTTTGTTGATACGAAGAGAGGGAGAAGGCAATATATATATATATACATGGTTTTATTGCTGTAACAATTTATTGCTTTAATGTGCATTAGAATTTATTGCTATGGAACAATTTAGTTCCAAGTTGTTTCCCTCATCAAAATTATAATTATAAACTTTTCTAATTATACTCCTCTTCTTAGCTATTACTAAAACTAATATTTACTATAATTATTGGGTTTTCTTTTTCCTTGATAAGAAATAAGTGAGTGTGGCACAGCTAAAACCACCTAAAAGAAGTTACTATGTGATTAGTGATGCATCACTGACTCTTTTCATCTCACTCCAACTTACCCAATTTTCTCTCTTATCAGTAAATCGCTCTACCACAACTCTTACACCACAGGTTGGGCCTTTTATTTTTTGTAAAATAAAAGCATATATGTTAAGTAGAAATTATTTTCTTTTTGTTTTATCACATTGAAACCCATAAGACTTATACAAATAGTGCTTTTTAATTAAATAGGTATTGTAATACTATCATTAATTTTCTAGAAATAATAATTAGTAATACTTAATTAATTTTTAGTAGCTTAAACCCTCAAGAAATGAATATCATTTAAGAGCATCTGAGAAATTGTATGCTTTATGAATACAAAAAGTCACTTCAGCTGTTGAAGCTGCATGAAACATTCAAACTGTTTATGGGAGGAATATTTAAATGATCAGAAATGCCAATGGTGGTTTGTAAAGTTTTCATCTGGAAATTTTAACCTCAATTATTAGCCATTAGTGTTAATATGATTCCTAAATTTTGTCCAATTCCAATACCAATTCCTATTCCAGGAAAATGTTGATTAACGATTCCGATTAATGATTAACTTGAAAATTCAAGAGAATCGTAATGAAAGAATTGTAAATCTAAGGTATTTATTAAACGATGCGATTCCGATTTCCCAAAAAACACACGATTAACGATTATGATTCCAAGGAATCATCCCATCACTATTAGCCATGTTCAGGAAAACCAAAACCAATTGATCCAGAAGCCATTAAAGGTGCTGTTGAGGCAAATCCAAAGTTACCCAGCAAAGAATTAGCCCAAACATTCAATACAACTCATGCCTCTTTAGTTTTTTTTCACCTTGTTTCATTTATTGTTTCTGAAAAAAAACGACATTATATTCTTTCCAACCAGGTACCAACCTGGAGGACAAGGAACTATGTGATGAAACCAATCTTCGGACATGATTAAGTGCTACACGCATGAATATTTAGTTAAAATCAATGAATTCAAGAATTCCCTTCCATTAAACTCTTTTAATGCAAATGAAAAAACCAATTATTGAATACAAACAAGAACCATCACCTACTTGATACTGGGGCATTTAATGATAATACTATTTTTAAACCATATATTAGGTTTGTTACCTGTTCCTTATATTTCATGAAATGAATGTATATTAAAATTTTGAAAAACCGGATTTAATTCATTTTTTATTGTGTTTTTCGATTTTTTAAAAAATTCATCAACCTTGTTTTATATTTTAAATAGTTGATGATAGGGCATTAAAAACTCACCATCATGTAAGAAACCAATCAAAATTTAACAGTTACTCTTAAAAAAAATTAATGATAACATGAATAGTATCATAATATCTTCAGCGTGATATATCAGGTCAGAAGACTGGTAAAATATTTCTTTTATTTCTTATACAAATTCCTGAATTCATTATTGACTATTAAAACAAAACTCCAGAGAAAGTTTTTTATAGCTTAACCACAAACTTCTATCTTATCAAGAACTAGCAAAAACTTCAATAATGACTTTTTTTAATAAATGTATTACGATTTATCAAATTTATACAAAAATATATCCTCTGAACAATTTGCCTTTTCTTAAAAATATAAAGTAAAATAAACGGAGACAACTTAAAACCTTAAACTTTCAGCAATCATGTTTTTTTTAAATCTTTCCATGGGTAAAAGTTTAATTATATCCGTAGTAGAGAGTCATTAAATGGGGGAGTGATTTGTTCCTCTCTAATTACTGCTTATGATGATGATTTTTATTTGTGACCCACTATGCACTAACGTATTAATATAGAGATTTTATTTTGGCATTCAAGAAAAATAGAAAAAACAAGTGAAGCAACAAAATGCAGGAGAATGAAAGGTGTAAGAACAACTGTCTTCTTCTCAAACTTTACTCTGCCATCAGTGCCTGCAATTCTTCACAATTGGGCATTCTACACCATGCAAAGCACAAATATCAAGCAAGAGGACAAGATAACTAAATAAAACTAATTCTCTAATATGAGTAGGTGTCCACCTTCACTTGTCTAAAAGATTACTACAGATTACTGAACCAGCTAGAAAAAGGGATTATCCTTTGTTCTTTGTATGTACATAACACTTACCATTATCAGTAGAAAATTGATAACATACCTAGTGCTTTCAAGTCTTAACCAGTTAAAACAGTCAACAACCTGATCAAAACAATATCTATTGAATAAAAATCTTTAAGTAAGGTAGGGTTCAAACTTGTTTTTTGGTATACTTGAGATGAAGCTTGAAAACTAGTATATCTATTATTCAGACTATAGTTCCCATCTTTATTATTGTTAACTTTACAATGTTTCAGATAATTAATCCTTCAGCCTTCATAAAAACCTTGGTAGTGATATGTCTATGATGACCTGTTGGAGAAATAACGTGCCTGTGAAACTTCATAAGCTGGAGATGATCAGACATTAAGAACATTGCAGATAATGCTGAAAAAGACGATTCTTTAAAAGGTTTCTTCTATAACAGGAGTCAACAACCCCAGACTTACAGGGCACATCAAATCAGCAAGTGGATTTTGTCTGGCCTGTCATAATCATTTACCATTTCTTACTGTATTTTGTTTGTAGCAAATAATTTTCTTCTTTTTTTCTTCATAAATATGATAGTAATTTTTGTATTCTTGCAGTATAAGGTTTTTTTTATTAAATATGTTTGTATTTTATATCTTTTTGTAATTGCTATACAAAAAGTTGTTGTTTGAGCACAATTATATTATATTGAATCCTTGCTTTCTTATATTAATTTTTTGTAGGCAAATAAGGGGATTCATACCTTTCCAAAGAGAATTATCATAGAAATCAACATAATAGAGAAACTAGAATTTGAACCAGTGTTTCAAATATGAAAACATAAACTCAATTGCTATAATGATGTTTTATCTTTTTAAAAATTTTTGGAAACAATTCACTTACTTTTTGATTTCTGGATATTTGCAATAGTAAGCATTGTAATGAAACCAAATCTCTGAAGGAAAGATATTGCCTGTAACAAACAAAAATAGTATATTAGAATGTATTTTTCTATGAATACATTAGTATTTCTTGCTATAAAAATAGATTAAGGTTTATGTCACATCTGCAACAATAACAAAAGGATCCCTAAATATTCATTCCATTTCAAATTGTTCAATCACTGTTAACTGTTTGCATTCTAAATTAATTCTTTATTCAAACTCCTTACTATATTTTAGATTACTAAAATTAATTAATTATATATATATATATATAGTAGATAAATGTAGACACAGAGTCAATGGCCTTTGGTGACTGCCATTTTCTTTCCTGCATGGTCATCAGACCAAAAGCTTTATTGTCTGATGACTGCGCAGGTGAGAAACTGACAGTCACCAAAGGCTGTTCATTCCATGTCTGCGTTTATCTACTATGCATGCTCTATCACTGATATAGAGCACTCTAACAATAAATATAGGCAAACTTACTCTACATATATATATATATTCATTTTATTTTCAATTTATTATTGAAGCTATTTTATTTCATACTACAAACTCAAGTTTGAAAATTACCCCCTTTTGTTTAAAGTTCTGATAGTCGAATTATTAATCATGTGCATAATCTATTTTTTAGTTGTTCATTTTGCAATAATAGGTATTTTGGTTAGAAATTTAAATAATTGTTGAAAATATATTTTTTTAAATGAAATCTATTATTTATCGATCGCTTGCTCCATTCTACATATTTTACTGTTACGTTAACTTTACATAACACACACACATACACATATATATATGTTTCATTAAAACAAGTTTCATTAAAAAGAATAGAATTCTTCTGTCTATTTCTATTTTTTTGGCAAAAAAAGAAAAAGCAATATCCACCCCCAAAGATTGATTTAGAGAAGTCCGAAAGCGCTTGGGATTATGGAAAAAATTTTAAAATGTTTCGGACCTGAAATAAAGATTCTCATCAGAAAGTTGGAAAAAATACAGAAAAAAATAAATAGACAGAAGAATTCTGTTGTTTTTAATGAAACGTGTTCAATAATATATGTAAATACATATTATATATATGTTTTATATACTTTTATTATTAGGTATATTCATACATAATACAGTGCTTTCCCTTGAATTTATATTAATTGTATAGTAAAGAATTCAAGGGAAAAGACTTTATCAGCAAACATTTATAAATACAAGGAAAATATCAAAGGGAAAGCACTCTTAATTATGTCAATAAAGCATTCTTATTCATTTCAATAAGAGTGGTTTCCCTTAGATTTAGCAACATTAAAACTGGTAATAAATATTTTTTTAAATAATTTTTTATGTTTGAATTTAAAATATTTAATATCACTAGTCATCTTTGTTACTATATGCATGATATTTCATTTTTATTTCTGAATTTCTTGAACGATTATAATCATTTAGGGTATGCAGAGCCACTTTTGTTTCATCTGCCTCTTCAACTTACAATAGACCCCAATACATCTAGTTCACTTCAATGGTAACAGTGAAGAAACAGCAAAGATAATATAATGAATAGATAGTAAAGATTCAGCATTAATCACTTTAAAGTTTTGAATTTAAAAACAGAACAAATGATAATTCATTCTATTGCTCTAATGATTAATTAATTACAAAAAGAAAATCATCATTATTCATCAACAAGAATAAAGTTGAGGAAAGTCAATTAAATGCACAATATTATAAAAGGGCCGTCAATTAGTTAGGAGATAGGTTCGATCCTTGTACCAAAAGAAAACGTTCCTTCATTATTCATAGATAAGATTAAAGTTCAGGAAAGCTGATTAAAAATGCAAAATATTATATTTTAGGGCATGATAATATAAGACAGATACTATGTTTGTGTTCATAAGAATTACAGGGGCAGTTTAGTCTATTAAATGGCTGGGAAATAATATCTAAAAAATTAAAAAGAAATGATGAATAATAATCGTCATTAAAAAATAAATTGATGTTAAAAATTTTGTGATTATTTTTTAAATGAAAGTGGGAAAATTTTATTTCATTTACGAAAATAAGAATATGCTGAATTTTATTGGTTCGAAATAAAGAAAAGCCAATTTTCAATAATTAGTGCTAAGTAAGATAAATATCTTTTTTAGATATCCATTAAAAAAACATACCTATATTCAAAATTCCTGGATCCCAGTTACAAAGTGTGGACTCTAACTGTATAAACAGAAAAGATTAAGAGAATAAATGAATTAATAATTAGAATACAAAAAAAAAGAATATATATTGTGGCAATTACAATAATTGTTGAAAATCTTATTGATAAAAAATGCATTATAATTAATTTAAATATAAATTCACTGGACTTTATTTATATAAAACTTGATTAGAATTCATTGCTATAAAAATTCATAATAAATCATTGCTATAGAAATGCTGTAGGATTTATTACTGCAAAATGTATTACAAGTTTGTATATAAAGATTAATGCACTCTATGATGAAAGACATTTAATAGAAAATTACTTTCACAAATACATTAATTACTATAAATTATAGGGGTTACAAAAACTCATTTATGTATATATATATATATATATATATAGGAATATGCATTTTAGTTAAACTCCCACATAAGATAAAAAAAAGGACAGATTTGTATGTTTAGATTTAAAAGTAAACTTTATTTAAATTTGGTAAAAAAGGAAGAAAGAGATAGTTATTGAGTGGGGAAAGTAATAGCAACATCATCACTATTTAGTTGTTGTTGTTTGTCACTGTAGATTTTATAAAATGCTGTGAATCCCAGAAAAAATTAAAAGTAAATTCAATAATAAATTACTTTTTTCTGGAATTCACAGAGTCTTGAATAATTCTATGTGATTTTTTAAAATCCATTTTACCTTTGATATGATCTCTAAACTTAGTGAAATCAAAATGTCAATTCCAAAAAATATTTCTTTGTGTTCTTCTTCATTCAATGCAGAAGAAATTCTGAAAAAACAAAAAAAGAAAAAATTCAAAATTTATGAAAAAAAGAATTTAAAAAGATCTTATTGGCTGTGCGCCCAAAGGTGTTTATCACTTTTAGATTGTTCATTCTGTGAACTACACTTAAGGTGGAATGCAAAAATATGCAAATGAATGCCAACACTGCCCTGAACATTATACTTTTTTTCTTCAAGCACGGATGTTGCACATTTGTGAGAATTTAATTTTAACAACACTATCTTTATTAAAGTCATCATTAATGACAGTGAATAGAGTCAAAGTGAATAAAAAGCTGTATTGTAATTGGTCAGATTTTGGGACATTTTAATAACAGATTAATTAGTACATACAAATTTCAATTGAGAAAAGTAATGGGAAAATGTTTCATGATTTTATATACAATATCCTGAGTTAACTAGCCCTATAAGCGAGTTTGAATCTAAATCAATCTGCTACATTCACATTTGGGCTAATATCTTTAGGAAAGGTATGAATCCCTTTATTCCTTCTGATTATGGGTTAAATAATGCAACTAGTATTATTTAAAGAACATTGAGGGAGGAAAACATTCATTAGAAAAAAGGTGTTTTTTTATTTAAAGCAACCAAAACATTTATATTCCATTAAACAAAACAACCAATCAACTAATCAAAAAAATAACAATAGTAATACATTTAATGGTTTTATGAGGACTACAAAAATAATTAAACTTTTTGGAAACAATGGGTTAAATAGTGTACCTAGTGTTATCAGAAGAATCTTGAGGAAAGAAAAATTGCTTATTTGGTATTGAAAAACCAAAAAGGTTTTTATGCTGTTAAAAAAACAACCAATTAACTAACCAATCAAAAAATAAATATGGTTTTGTGGGGGTCTACTAAAATAAATAAAAGCTAAAATTTTTAGAATTGTGATGATTATTTACTAAGCTGAGCACAGAACTACATTTTGATACGAGGTCATATTTAAATGCACTGTAGTAGGTTAACTGACCATTTCAGTCCTCAATCCCAAGGGTGTAGGTTTTCTCTTTCAGACAGGCAGCCTGCCTGACAGACACATAAATTGTGACTGTCCATGTTTTGGAATCATTGTTTTTTTTCACTTAGATAAACTGCCCTCCTGAGCCCTCCTGAGCCCTATTAGCAACAAAAATTGAATATCATTGTTTGACTGGGATTTCAACTCACCTATTATAACTTTAAAGTTCAAACATTTAACTACTAACCCACTGCATTTGAGAATCACTGTATTACCTGATTGGTTCCGCATACATTGAATGAAGATTCTTCAACGATTTTTGATAAATATTTTCATTTTGAAAGAATTCTGTGAGTATCTCCTTTTTGTCTTTCTCATCTAAAAAAGAAAGATAGATAGATTGATATAGAGAGAGGGGGGAGAGAGAGGAGGGCATTGGAGAGAAAAAGAGAAAAATAAAATTTACTCATAGAAGGCATAAATAAAGTTGCTTTGAGTAGAGCAAAACTAAATGAATAAAAAAAGATATTAGAATGTGAATTGAATCATACTTACAGACAAATAAGAATTAACAAGCTTTAACAAAATATGAAGATACTCCATTAGCTCTGATACCACCAACACTAATACCACCACCACCATCAACAACAACACATTTTGTTTTATTTGTTTTTTCAATCTGTCTTATTCCCATAGATCTTAGGACGCTTTCCTTTTATAAATGATCTTATAAATTACTCTTTAATGTAAATATTTTTAGTGTTTATATTAATAATGCTATAATTATAATTACTATTATTCAATTTCTGTAGATTTGCACAATAACAACGAGTTTGATAAGAAAAATAAGAAAGAAAAAATCACTTCATTTTGACAATCATTCTAAAAATATCTGAGAAGACACTGAGAACTCTCTTCACAAAAGTATCCACTAGTATAGAATAAGTTGGTGGCAGACACATCATTAGAGGAAGAACACACATTTATCCCAATTAATAATCTGATATAGATGTTGACCTTGTGTGGAAACCCCAAAAGTCTAGAATTTGCCACAACTACCAAATGGATTCCAATGAAAGTTGTTCCGTTAGATTCACATTTGGGGTAATAACCTTGGGAAAGGTATGAATCACCAGATTCTTTCCAATTATGGATTAAATAATGCAACTGGTATTTTTAGAAAAAAAACCTTTGTTGAGAAAATAACATTATTCACAAATGATTGTTCTCACCGTTGAATGACTGAAAAGGTTGATATGATATTAAACAAATTAAACAAACAAGCAAACTAACAAACAAACCAAATGGATTCCACACCAAGATTTGATAGCCCCCTTTATACCAAGTGGCATTGGATATTCCTAAAGCCCAGGGAGCATCACTAAGATACAAAGAGAGACAAGCACTATAAAAATCAAAGCCTCCAAAATGAATATATCAAGGGAGGAAATCTTGGTCATCAAATCATGATGAAAGCATAATACTACTAGCAGCAGACAAGGGCAATGCAACAGTGATGATGGATAAAATTAAATGCTCCAAGAAATTGGCAGATTTATATGAAAGTGATAATTACAGTAAAGTGAAAAAGAACCCAACTCTGAAGATAAAAAGTAAGCTGTCACAACAACACAAGCTGTAACAAAGAAAGAAGATCAAATTGAAGCTGGCAAATAACAATGTGGATATCCAACAAAAGAACTGTAGACAGTTAGTTTAACATGATAGCAAGCTATCAAATATGTATGGCCTTCCTAATATCTATAATGATGATATTCTGTAAAGACCCATACTCAGCTACTGAGGCTCAGCATGCCATTCATTGAGTTACTACCATGCAGATATAATCACTTTATTGACTGCTCAATACTCATAATACTTAAAGAACTCCACTCACTTCATGAAAAACATCAGTGATGCTCCCAATACCTCCAAACAGATGGTGAACTTAGCTATAGTAAATCTGTTCACAAAGGTATCCACAGATGAAACTCTAGCACTAGTATGGAATATATTGGTAGCTGACCCGTCATTAAAGGAACACACATGTATCTCAATAGATAATCTGATGGTGATGTTGACCTTCTGTGTGGAAACCGCCTACTTCATGAGTGGAATTAATATATATACTAACTAGAGGAGGGTATACTTAACATAGGTAATCATAGTTAATGCAATGAGAAAAGTCTATCTCCATTAATTGAATAAAGGGTTAAATTTGAATAAAGAGTTAAATCTGTGAAAGCTCCTGATTAAGACATGAAGGTTCCCAAGTTCAATCACCTGAAGAAGGCTGTAACAGTCCATCAGTAAAAATATTATGAAAACAACAATCATAAAAGATGAGCACAATAGTCTGACAATTCAATGCACATTCTAAAAATATTCTAAATATATAAAATATATCAGGTGCAATTTGTTATAAACAAGGACAATAACAGAAAAAAATGTAGTTTTCAAATTAAAAAAAACAATCAATGTGATTTAAAAGTATATGAGAATCAATATACCAAACAGAGAGTGTTTCTCTAATCTCTTTTTAGATGAAGCTTGATTATTAGTGTTACTTAGATTATCAGAACTCTTGTTTGAATTTTTGCTTTTATGTACACATAGCCTCTTCCTTAGTCTGAATTCTATGGGGCTTGATAAGCACTACTAAATTCTTTGAACTATTGTTCTCATCTTTATTGTTATAATACTTTACTTGGTGTGAATTGTTTCAGATAGGGTTTAATGACTAATATAATTTAGATTTTGCTTAGAACATATATCATTATAAAAATGCATTATAATTTATTTCCATAAATAACTTTTTACTAATATAAAAATTGATTATAATTTCTATTATTATATAAGAAACTATAAAGAATGCATTCGAATTTATTTCCATAAAAATGCATTAGTATTTATTACTATAAAATATATTAGAATTGATTGCAATAAAAATGCATTTTAATTTGAATTATTATAATAATGAATTAAAATTTATATTACAGTAAAGATACATAATATTATTACCATATTATATTACTACGGATGTGCATTAAATAAGTCATAATAATGATTATGTTGATGAAATAATCAAAAGACCTATCTGAGGTTGACATGCATAAAACCTTGCAAAAATATATAAATGAATCAACACTATATTTACCATTTGTTTCATTATCATTAATGTCTTGTTCAATGATCTTTTCTAAAGTTGTTGTAATCCCTCCTGTGAAGGAATTTAATGTTTGGATTGTCTGAAAACTGATTGCAATGAAATTGTAACAACTTATTTTAAAATGTGTTTTGGCCCTTGATAGGGAATTGTTTAATTCACAGCCACATTGGTTGTATATCTGAAAAAAACAAAAAAAAAACACAGAAAAACAAATTAGTAATTTTTTTATATCATTTGAATTTTGAAATAGTTCTGAATGAACTCGCGAAATTATATTAAAAAACTGGTTTTGGGTACTTTAAATCTTTATAAGTATGTTAATGGTCAATAGATCTTTTTAAATGTTTTAAATGTTATAGTTAGTTTTATGTTAGACACCAACAATATTCCAAATTAATTTAATTCTGAGTCACAGGCGTAATCAGCGATATTCCAGAAAAAAACGACCAAAAAGTAGTATGTAAAACTGAAGAAAAAAAGAAAACAAATTTTTTTGTTATTTTTAAAAAAAAATTCGATTAAGTCGCCGTACAAACAGACAAAACAAAAAGATAAACAGTAACACCCACAAAAAATTAGCCTAATATTCCTTTTTCTAAAAAGTATTAAAATCTTCTTTTTTTTTAAATGTAAATTGATAAGTTTTAATATAGAATTTCAAAAGAAATGGCTAAAAAATTTAAATCCTTATTCTCCGTCTTTTTCACATCATCGCTGATTTGTGTCACGAGTATTGATTCTTAGCCTTAAAAACAAACTAGGCAAACAAATCTTTTAAATGGGGGTAAATGGAGTAATTTATAATGTAATCCAAACAAATTTAAAACAAATGTGAATTACAACTTTTTACTTCCGGTATTAACCGGAATTTGGATAATGGCTTTTCAGCAAGAATTCCAAACACGAAATATAATTAAGATAAAAAATAAAACAGCGCTAATGATATTCATAAAAAGAACAATGTCTCATATGCATATTAAAACAAGAATTATATTACCAAAAACATCAATAACAATTAACTAATAATTAAAATAGATTCCCTTTATTATTCTATTTAAATTAGATAACTTGGAAATTTAGACGGCAGGCAGGAGGGGAGGGAGCACACTCACTCCGCACTCAGCAACAGAGTTAATGAGACAATGTAAATTCAAAAAATTTGTTTACAATATAAAAATTAAATTGAGTACATTTTCTATTTGTTGATCAAAATTTGAACAAATAAACGATCAAACAAACAGACAGGAAAAGGCATTATGCTTTTAAACCCGTTTACTTCGTTGAGAACTCTGAAATTATCAGCTCTCAGTATTTTAATGTTGAACTGAAAGTCCTTCTTCTTCCTTTTAGCAGGAATTAGTTAAGCATTCTGTAACAACAATTTATAGCAGTAGAAATTTTAATTTAACGAGAGATATCAATCGAGTGGTAGAGGCTTGAACAGAAACTGTTTGGTTCTGGTTTCGATCCTAGAGGAAGACTTGTTATTTGCAGAGCTGTCTCTTTTGATTAGCTGTGAATGGCGAAGAGCATCAAAACATCAGCAACAAAATTAATAAATAATAACAACAGACCAACCAACAAATTAACCAAATAATAAACAAACTAAAACATGATTTCACTTGATCTAACGGTGGTAACCACTTAAAAACCTCGTCCCCTTCTCTTCTCCCTCTTCCTAAAAAAACATGGCAAGGTGCTATTTGCTTTAATACCGTGTGTGTAATCTGAAAACGCAAAAGTGTTTTCCTGTGACCAAACAAGCAGAATCAAGTATATGTATTCTGTTTCTATTTGATGTTTTTATGCTTGTCTAAGTTTGTCTGTATAATTTGCTTAGAAAAACTGGAACACGTTATCCTTAAAAAACTGTGTCGATTGCAATTGAGGAGCTAAGAATAGTTCAATTTCTATACGAAACGCTTAACATCATTTTCCCCCTAATTATACTAGTTGAAACCGTTGTCATCGTAGGGTAAAATTTTGTTACTCTTGTTAACCTCTTAACCAGCAATGAACGATCTTGTCAAAAATTAATTTGGCAAATAGTGCCAAGAGACAAGTTCTCTCCTCCAACATTGATAATACTAGAAAAATTCGCCATCATAAAACCTGTTGATAAATGGGTTAAGGGTTACCTCAAGAGGATAAAATATTTTTGATAATCATTCTAAATGTGAGTGTCAATTTCCGAGATCTAAACAGCGAATTCTACAAGATAAAAATACTATCTAGCTGTCAACGGGAGAGAATTCTGCTAATTCCTCTTTATCAAAAAATGAATTTATTTGATTAGACGCTAACTGCCCTCGACCCGGCGTTTCCCGGGTATCTATAGGCAATGTCTGATTATAAAGTGCTCTTCTAACTTTTCTTGCAAAATCTAGTTCACTACATGGTAAATATTTAAAATTGGGTGTGATTATATTAGTAGTTATATAGATAGTATCAGTAAAAATGGTCTACATGTAGAATTTTACCAAAATATTTTTAATAAAATCAAATAAGTGATGCCACTGCAGTCTAAGACATTAAGAGAGAGAAAGAGAGAGAGAGAGAGAGAGAGAGAAAGAGAGAAAGAAAGAAAGAAAAAGAAGAGATAAAGAAAAATAGACATAAAAGAAACAG